>OMNW01011422.1:0-10883 GCA_900303245.1 Selene dorsalis | reverse complement strand
CTGGCCTTCGGCCGTATGTCTTGGACACTCGGGTGAAGAGGTGGTGAGTTGGATCCGCTGGCAGAGGAGGAAGCTGGACAGACTAGGCAGGCCCAAACATACTGTGAGGGTCTGCTGGGAACATCTGGCAGAACCCACTGTCCGAGTGGTCTTCTACTTCCATGTCCGGCCGTTCGGAGCTGTGGCTGCAAGGTCTCCGGTGCCTGTCGTGGCGGCAATCCCCGAACCCGATGGTGGACACTGGAAGTAAGGGATGCCGTCAAGCTGAAGAAGGAGTCCTATCGGGCCTGGCTGGCTCATAGGACTCCTGAGGCAGCTGATGGGTACCGGCAGGCCAAGCATGCTGCGGCCCGGGCAGTTGCGGAGGCAAAAACTCGGGTCTGGGAGGAGTTCGGAGAGGCCATGGAGGAAGACTACCGGTCGGCCCCGAAGAAATTCTGGCAAACTGTCCGGCGCCTCAGAAAGGGGAAGCAGTGCCCTGCCAACACTGTTTACAGTGGAAGTGGGGAACTGTTGACCTTGACTGGGGATATTGTTGGGCGGTGGAAAGAATACTTCGAGGATCTCCTCAATCCCACTATCACGTCCTCCACAGAGGAAGCTGAGGCTGGGGACCCAGAGGTTGATTCATTCGTCACCCAAGCCGAAGTCACCGGGGTAGTTGGGAAGCTCCTTGGTGACATAAACAAAATATAATTCCCGAAAATATAAGACCAGATTTCACTGAAAATTCTCTTCATAAGACCATTTATTTTTGATGACTCTGAAATAGGCATCACCTTTAAAATAAAATAAAAAACCATCAAAAAATGAATAAAATCGCAATCAGCAGCCAGTTAAGTATGTGTTTTACACATTAACACTTGAAAAAAAACAAAAGCTTGCTTGTAAAATAAAATAAACTGGTCTTTTCATCATGTTTTAAACCTTACGAAACTGTAAACACATCAATTAACACAAATTTACATGTATTATTGGTTTGTTCTCTTCTTTAAAACTTGAGAACAGCTATTAAGTATAAAAACAGTGTTTGCTATCCTTTGACAAATGATCAAAATGTATAAATACCATTATTTTGAACCATTATAAATGCAAGGGACCAAAAACAGGATAAACACAGTTGCTATGAATGCAATTATGAATAAAGGCAGTTCAGGAAAAAAAATGTAACCATTACTAGTGCTCTTGATGATTTGTATTATTCACATTTTCAGTGTTAATAAAAGCGCAACAATATTTATAAAACAGAAAGAATTTTGTTAACAGAGAATATGAGAAATTAAAGCCTGTTTTGAATCAAAGCTGTTTTTTCTCTCATTTACAGTGACCCCTAACATTATCCTGGAATGTATTTGAACACAAGCAATTAAAACAGAACAACATGCTGTATCCAAATGTCTTTCTTTGAGCAACCCAATATTTAGAGCTTGACACTCAGACTGCACACTCTGCGTGTCATTTTCTTTGGCTCTATCTCCATGAATATTTTCTGCAGCGCATTGAAAGTGTGTTTAAGCTCATCTGGATAGCTCAAGTTTAGAGCATAGATGAGGCCAAATAAGAGGGCACATCCATGTGCAACTGATGGCAGCCCATTAAGCACCTCCACACCTTCAATGATGATGCCTATGTCATATGGTGGCTTTAACGGATCCTCCTCCTCTCTGATGACAAACACTGCCATCGTGCATTGCTGAAGCTCTCTTTCGGCGTCTTCCTTCTCACCAACCTGACAAAAGACAAGACATTTATTGTATAAAAGGCTATTACTCTGTATGTACATAAGTCCCTCTCTCCTTTGTGTAGCACAAAGTGACGTAATCATACAGCAGAAGACCAGAAGACTTTTTCTCTTGGCTGTAATAAACTTGTAGTGGACAGTTACTCAGTTTCTGCCTGTGATTTTAGTTATTTTCCTTTGGAAGAGTGCTCTTGTGATACTCCGAGTGTCAAGTGAATAAAGAAAAGTAAGTACCATTTCTGTTGTACTTGCATTGTATTTATTATCCATACTTGTATTTCTTCACTGATAGATATGTTATCATTGCATAGTTACATGATGGTGAGTGGCTTTTGTGTTTGTTAAGGATGAATAGTTAGTAACTCAGGTGTCAATTGCTCCATGGGGAGAGCACTTGCAGATGGTGCTTTTGGACCATATAACTCACCTTTTTGAATAATATGTGCAGATATTGGGTTATTAACCTGGCTACTATTGCTGTATTTACACATATGAGAATTGTATGTATTTTTCTGTTATATGACTATGTTATCAGGATCGTAATGTTGAATAATGTGATTATTATTGAATCCAACAGCTAGCAGCTAGCAACAGCTATCTTCCATAGGGTTATAACAACTGCTGTGACATAAAAATATTAAATATTAGTCGCATACATACTTCAGTTAGGATTGTCTAATAGTGAAGTTATTAACTGCAAAACTTCTTACCAGAAACTCCTTGATGAGGTTTTGTACATCTTCCCCAAGTTACAGGATGAGGCCCTTCAGCAGACACTCGCTCCTTAGGCTCACATCAAGGCTCTAGGTGAGTGCACAAACATACAGGAAACAATGCAAAATCATGCTGTCTATCTTGACTGAAGATGCAAATATGAAAATGCATCAAAGGGAACTTAGACTTACAGCAAGTTTACAGTAATCAATCAAATGGTTTGAGCAAACCAGTAAAAAAAAACCTGTCAAACTCAGAAGATATACACTGTACTTCTTCCAACATGTAATCAAACTCCACAAGCAAATGTGATGACAATATAACACATGAACACTATTGCCTGAGTGTTACTATTTATGTGATGTAAGGTGAATTTTGCAGTACTGAGCAAGTACATACCTGATCAAGAACTTTCAGCATATCCCGTGTCTTCTCTCTGACAGCTCCTCCCTTGTTCCTGATGATCTCAATCAGCTTGCTGTGGTGCTTGTCCAGGGAAGCCAGGAATCGCGTTTGAAGTGGAACAGTAGTAATTCTCATAAATTCAGCATTAATCTTTATAAAACAAAATATTACAATCAAATGTTATTACATTACATATTGCATTAAAACTCTGTGGTGTATGAGATCTTTTTTGTGACTGCTTTGGCTAATTTTTTTCACAGGTTTATATCAATTAATTTACTGGCCACCACTGACTTATTGCTACTGATTGAAAAAATGACTTACCTCGTCCACTGTGAACAATGCAGGCCATCTTTCTTTCACCTCTTCCACTCCTGATTCCTTTGCCACAATTTCTTGTCTTCGCAGCGAAAAGGTCTTGTCCATTTTGTTCTTTATCACTGCACAATTGTTTCGCTTCCTTGCTTCACTCAAAAGTGACAGTCTCTCATCTTCCAAATTATGTGAGGTCTCTCCAGTTGGAATGTCAGGTATGTGGTTGGCTTCTCCTCTCCTAGGTCTCTTGACATTTTTTGCAGGCAATGCATCCTCTGGAGCTTTGGATTTCAGTGAATTTGCAAGTAATTCAGCACATCCAATGCCCTTCAGCTGAGTTCGGTAGTTGCCCAATTTTGTCTTTAGCCGCTGTTTCCATCCATAGCAACCATTGTATGAACCAGGTTCAGAGAGGCATGTATGTTTCTTGATAAGTGCTTCGGCTACATCGCTAAAGTCAGCATCTGTTGGGTAGGGTTTGTACTTGTAAATCTCTTCAGCTACCTTCCTCAGAATATCTGATATTGTTTTAGGACTTGGTGTCAATGGTCTCTTGCTTGCCCTATACACTGCATTTCCCTTTTCTAACTGCAGTTCAGTGTCGTAGGAGAATGTTGGTATCGAAAACTCTCTTGGCCACACCTGGGTTCTTGTAGAGACAGAGCTGGAAGGTGAGGACAGGAGCTCTGTGTCATCAGTTTCAGTAGACACTAAATCATCACAGACAGGGATGGCTTCATCAATTAGTGGGATGACCTTGATAGTTGCTAAATCTTCAAGTTCAGCAGTAGATGACAAGTTCACTAGTGCATCTCCAAAGTAATAAAATTGAAGTTATTTTTTTTTGCAATTAGTGAAGTATAACAAATACAAAAAATGTCTATGACACTAATGTTACCTAAACATCCATGAAAATAATTTCCACAGTTGTTTATTTAGGGACTTACCAATTGCGACCTTTTCAGGAGCAAACCTGTGGACAGAAATGAAAGATTTCACATTTTTTTGTTGGGACAGTTAGCATTATCCATGATTGTCACTACAGACTCCAATTTATAAGTCCTTAGGCATTCTGGTATTGTACTACTGTTGCTGTTATACTGTTTTATACCGACAGATGAGAGAATGAAATATAAAATCTTCTTTTTCTGTGGAGCCTTTGATACTGGGTCACACTGAATGAAGCAGTGACGACAATAATTAAAAAGTGCTAGCTGCTGCCCTTTTCCACCTCCGGCAGACACCTGCGTTCACACACTTAAGAGACACATTCACTGATCGTCGCGAATCACAATTACTCAACATTCCCCTAACCCACCGCGGAGTTTCACTGTCTACGCCACTCTGCTGCAGAGACAAGCTATATGCATGTGCGTGTGTGTGTGGCGGGGACCTGTCTGTAGTCCACCCAAAAAAAAAAAACCCGGCCGGGCAGACCCGCTCCCGTTTCTAGTTTACCATATTCAAGCCTCATCACATAACTTCCACCGCGGAGTTCCACCGTCTTCGCCTCACTCTGCTGCGGAGACAGCGCTATATGCTTGTGTATGAGTGTGTGTGGCGGGGACCTGCCTGCAGCCCACCTGAAAAAAAAAAACCGTGGCTGGGCAGACCCGCTCCCTAAGCCTTATCACGATAACTTTCGCTTATTCTTTCATACGCGACTGCACAATAACATTAGGAACAACATTTACTTAGCACCTAAACAGAAGCAAAGAAAGCCTTGTTGTTGCTAATGTTTTGTGCCAATGACCTGGTTTAGCTAGCGTTAGCGTTAGCTTTAACGCACAAAATACAAAGCCAGTCTTTAAGTTATTGTCAGTTGTCCATTCTGCCGCTAACCATAAATGCCCACAGAAAACCCATGTTGCACTAAAACAGCACGATTTTGAATTCAAATTCAATTCAATTTAAAGAGTTTCCACACAGGAGAGACGGTCCACACCTGTACTCCACACTTTATGCGATGAAACAATAATGGCGGACTGCAACAGCGAAAAGAGCGGTCTGACGTGACGTCACATGGCAACGTGACAGGAAAACCTCTGGTTTGAAGCGAAGATACAATTTAAGTAGAAGTGTTTCTTTTAATTTTATCCACAGGCAGTGTCATTTGCTTTGAAACAAACTGAAAACATCAGGTTTAAGAGGAAACCATAATTTTTCATTAAACCAATTTAAAAATACACTTTAAAGGAATGACACAGTCGTCTCACTTTTTTCAGTGTATAATAAAACAGTGGTTTAATATTGCATTTTTTTATAGCTGTCTTCTCCCAGGCTGCCATGAAGATGTTGGCATAGGCCGGTGCAAATTTCTTGCCCATGGCTGTGCCTTTGATTTGTAAATAAAATTTATCATCAAATTCAAAATCATTGCGTGTCAAATTTATCTCTAATAATTTTAATAGTTCTTTATCTGGTCGTTTTTTGTCATAATTGTTTTGGAAAATTTCTTTTACTGCCTGTATTCCTTCTTCTGTGTCTATATTTGTATATAAACTGTCCACATCTATCGTATATAGGATTGCTTCTGTGGGGAGTATTAGGTTTTTGATCTTATCAATAAAATCATACATGTCTTTTATGTAACTAGGATGTAGTTTAGCTAGCGGGTTTAAATAATAATCAATAAACTCAGCTGATCTGTATGTCTCACTATTACAGTCAGATACAATAGGGCGCCCCGGAGGGATTTCAAAAGGTTTGCTCCATTTACTGGGGTCTTTATGAATTTTTCGTAATAAATAAAAGCGTCTGGCTCTGGGCTCTGAATCTCCAATTAGATAATTTCTTTGTTTCGAATTAATACGTTTTTTCTCATATATTTTTTGGAAAATTTCGGTTGTTATTTTCAAAGTTTCCATATAAATGGGTTTATTTAATTTGGAATAATATTTCTCATCATTTAATTGTCTCTTTCCCTCCCATAAATATTGCTCCATAATAGTCCATAATCACTACCATGCTGCCTTTATCTGCAGGTTTGATCACTATATTTCTGTTATTCATAAGTTCTATGAGTGCTGTGTTCTCCCCCGGGGTTAAATTAGATTTAATTCTTAGCATCTTGAATGAATTTTGGAAGTAATTTAAATCGAGTTTGATTAAATCTCGGATGTGGACTGGTATGCTAAGATCTGGGGGAGTCCATCTGGAAGCTGGAGTAAAGGGCTGTTTAAATGAAATATCTTTATCTTCATAATAGGCCCATAATTTTAATCTTCTGTGATAATTTTGGAGGTCAAGCCTAGATTGAGGTCGGATATCTTTGTTGCTGCCCCTAGTTGGGATGAAATTTAGTCCCCTGTTAAGGAGAGATAACTGGGGAGTAGTAAATCTTACATTTTTGGATAAAATCATTACATTTTTGAATCCCTCCTGGAAAAACAGGCTCTTGGGGTCCACTAATTTAAATGTTTAAGCCAGTGTTTAAGCATATTGCCTGCTGTGGACCTGGTCCAGTGGATGTCATCAGGCTCTGTTGCAAAGTCCTGGCTGGGAAGTTCAGGAATGGAATCGAACTTCCTGACAATGTAGTCATTAAGAGTCTCTAGGTTCTGTCTGTCTTTGACCGGTAGTGTTGTCTGATGTCAAATGTCATCTTGTACATTAAGCACATCTCATGCACGTTCCAGTCGGTTAGTAAGCTCAAACCCAGTGATATCGCAAAACTCCTCTACGAACTCCAGAAGCTCCAATCCAGCATTCACAAGCATGTGGTTGTCCACCGCCAGAAAACATTGAAGAAGAAGACAGGTAGGACAGAGCAGATGGGAGGAGGATGAGCTGCCAATCATCCAAACTGTTGAGCATGGAAGTTCCAGGAAGAAGCTTGACTTTTCCGGTGAGGGGCCTTTCGTCAAACGAAAGAGGTCACCCCTGGTCATGGTGTCACCTTCAAAGTGCTATATTTCCTTGGAACGGATGAAAAAAATCTCTTGACCAACATTACACTGCCAAATCATTGGCGAGAAGCATCCACATGGAGGCTGCAGGACAGGCACAAAAGCTCACCCGTCCACATCAGGAGACTCCTGCTGAAGTTCCAGGGACCTCTCCTCTGGCAGGAGGAGTGAGGAAGATTCTGGACTCCACGGGAGTCTTCCGGCATCTGCTCAATATTAATTATGTACAGAAATGGTGTTGTGGTTCTTCTGTATGGCAGTTGATCATGTGTAAGTCACAGACATTGTTTTTGTCTAGTGTTCATTATTAATCTGTTAATAACAGATGTTCTTCGTGTCATTTGAGGTAGGGTTTCCGGCATCTGCTCAATGTTAATTATGTATAGAAATGGTATTGTGGTACTTCTGTGCGGCAGTTGATCATGTGTAAGTCACAGACATTTTTTTTCTAGTTTATTTATTTATCTGTTAATATCAAAAATATTTAATAATGTACAGGGCAATGTACAAATGCGTATTGTTTTGTACAGCATTGAATCATTGAGGACCCTTACACATTCCAACTGAAATAAATAAATGTTCTGAAAATCTTGGAATAAGTTGTCAATCATATTTTTATATATTGAATTAATTACTTCCAGAATTCCATCTAATAGATGAAAGCATATCTAGTAGATGATTAGGGCAGGGCACATTAAAAGGTAGAAAATAGATATGAATGTGAGGTTAAAGTTAGGGTTAGGGCAATCCTAACCCTATCCCTAACTTCCATATTTAGCACATTAAAAGGTAGAAAATAGATGTAAATATGGAAGCTAAATATGGAAGCAAAATATGGAAGGGTCAGGGTTAGGGTGCTAGAAAATAGACATAAATGTGGAAGCAAAATATGGAAGTAAAATATGGAAGCAAAATATGGAAGGGTTAGGAGAGAAGTGTTTTGGACTGTGCTACGCCGAAGGCGTAGTGCAGTCAGTGCACACTCTGTTCGAATCAAGGCAGCAATAACGGTGAGGTATTAAGTTTAGGCACCTGAGGGGGGAGATGGTTAGGTTTAGTATAAAAAATTGATATAAGCATAGTACTAACATATAATTAATTAGGTTTAGGCACAGATCAAAAATTAGGTTTAGGCACAGGTCAGAGTAATAGCATTTCGGTTTAGGCACAGGTCAGAGTAACAGCAGGTAAGTAGTTAGCTTCAAGGCAAGAGAAGGATAAGTCATAATTATGCTCTGAAGTAAAATCTTTCATTTAATCCTCGTGGAAAAATTGTATCTAATTTTCTTATCCAGTCTCTCTCAGATCTTCTCCTCTGTGCTGTGGACCAGTGGGGATTACACTGAAGAATCGACACCTGTATTGCGTCCCAGCCAGAGATAAAGTGCTCTACTACATGTCGGTCTGTGTTTTTGTGCCTGGTAATATTATGTTTATGACAAGTGAATCTGACCTGAATGGTAAGACCTGTTTCCCCCACATATTTCTTATAGCATTTTTTGCAAATGATTAGATAAACACAATTTTTAGTGTGAATGCTACCCTGTTTTGCTGTTTGAAATACATTTTGACTGGAGTAATCATAAACCCATTTGATTTGTTTAAAGTAGTTATTATTTAGAGAGACGGTTCTTGAGTTTGGGTTTGATTTTTTAATTTTTGCTCTGATCAGACGGTCTTTTAAGTTCTTGTTTTTTCTGAAGGCGGCAATGATCCTGAGATCCATGTCAGGTTGTTTTGATTTCATTAACTCTTCTAAGTTATTTTTAATTTGTTTGACCAGCTGGACAGTCGAAGGGGAGTAAGTCGTGATAAACGGAAGAGCTGTGGACACCTGAATCGGTTTTGTTTGTCTGAAGACCCTGAAGCAGTTCCTAAGGAACGTCCTGGAATAACCCCTGGTGGACAAAGCCGCAAACAGCACTTTGGTTGCTTGTTTGAAGTCCTCCGGCTGTGTGCAGATCCTGTGGAATCTAAGAAGCTGTGATTTAATTAATCCTGCAAAGGTATGCTTTGGATGATAACTGCTTTTATGCAGCAGCGCATGTGTATCAGTGTCTTTAAAGTACACTTTTATGTCTAATTTATTTTCTAATTCGAATTTGGGTCCTTTAAAGGTTGTTGTATCCAGGAAGTCTACTGTTTTTTTGTTTGTTGTGGCTTTAAGTTTGATTGAGGGATTATGGTTATTCAATGTATCTAGGAACTGATTAAAATCTTCCTCAGAGTGAGTCCAGATACCCCAAATATCGTCTAGATACCTGTAATAGTGGAGGGGTTTAATTCTGCACTTCTCCAGAGCTGATGTCTCCCAGGCTGCCATAAAGATGTCAGCATAAACTGGTGCGAATTTCTTCCCCATTGCTGTTCCTTTAACTTGTAAATAAAATTTGTTGTCAAATTCGAAATCATTTCTAGTTAGATTCATTTCCAATAATTTTATTAGGTCTCTGTCTGGTCTTTTTTTATCATAATTGTTTTGGAATATTTCTTTTACCGCCTGTATGCCTTCTTTTGTTTCAATATTAGTATATAAGCTGTCTACATGAATTGTGAAGAGAATCGAATCTGCTGGGATTTCCAGTTTCCCAATTTTATCTATGAAATCGTATGTGTCCTTAATATAACTTTTGTGTTTTTTAGCTAATGGATTGAGGAAATAATCAATGAATTCAGCAGATTGATACGTCTCACTGTTACAGTCAGAGACTATTGGTCGCCCCGGAGGGATTTCGAATGGTTTGCTCCATTTACTGGGGTCTTTATGAATCTTTGGTAACAGATAGAACCGTCTAGCTCTGGGTTCAGATTCTCCAATCAGGTAATTACTTTGTTTTGCATTAATTAATTTTTTCTCGTAGATTTTTTGAAAGATTTCAGTAATCTGGGTTAAGGTTTCCATATAAATAGGTTTTTTGAGTTTAGAGTAATATTTTTTATCCTCTAACTGTCTATTTCCCTCCCATAGGTATTGTTCGAGCTCCATGACGACGACCATGCTGCCCTTATCAGCCGGTTTGATGATTATGTTTTTGTTATTGATTAGTTCCTTAAGGGCTTCGTTCTCCCCCGCCGTTAAATTTGACTTGACTTGGTTCTGAGTATTTTGAATGATTTATGGAAATATTCCAGATCAAGATTTATTAAATCCCGTATATGGGTTGGAATATTTAGGTCTGGGGGGGTCCAACTCGAAGTCGGAGTGAACGGTTGTTTTGTTGAGATTTCCTTGTCGTCATAGTAAGCCCATAGTTTGAGTTTTCTATGGTAATTTTGCAGATCTAATCTGGACTGGGGCCTAAGATCTTTGTTGCTGCCTCTGGTAGGTATGAAATTTAGTCCTCTATTCAGCAGTGACAGTTGAGCAGTGGTCAGTTCAATTTTTTCAGACAAAATCATAACATTTTTGAACCCCTCCCGGAAGAATGGGCTCTTGGGGTCTTCTAGTTTAACTGTTTGATCCACTGGTTGAGCATCTTAGCTGCTGTAGGGCGGGACCAATGAACATTATCTATGTCAGTGTCAAAGTCCTCACTAGGAAGTCCTGGGATGGACTCGAAGTGTCTGCTGATGTGGTTGTTTAATACCTGCAGGTTGAGTCTGTCCTTCATCGGCAGTGCTGGAGAGAAGTCCAGGAGCGGGACCAGGACGGTGGCGACCGGGAACCTGCTGTGGGCCATCTTGACAGCTCTGCGCAGCTGTTTGATGGTCGTGCCCCGCGGCTTCTGCTTTCTGCTGTTTATGCCTAAGGCCAGGATGACCGTGTCCACCTGTATGTTGCAGACCGCCTTTCTGAGGAT
>OMNW01011421.1:19861-59650 GCA_900303245.1 Selene dorsalis | reverse complement strand
GCAGTGGAGATAATCTGCAACACAGAGAGCGTTGAGAAAGATGAGCTCTTGTTATCACTCTGTAAAGCTTTCCTTACCCAGCATTTACACAACGGGGACATGTATTACATTTGGTAAGTGTGACTTTAAGGCAAGTACAACAAAATAACCTCTCCTTGGTTTTATAGTTGAATGACTCTTTGAGTAACTTTCAGTGACTTTCTGTAAATTATATATGTATGTAAGTATATACTTATGTTATTCTCATAATTGGAGATGTTGACAGAATGCATATATTCCTCAAATTAGTTCAGTGCACATCTGTGTATTGGCTGAAGAATTATAAGATTTGTTGAAGATTTGTTGTTGAATGGAATGGAAATATAACACAACTAGATGTCACTGACTTGTTAACTGCTACCTTCCTGCAGGGATCTGGTGTTCATCTGGAGTAGGTTGCATCTTAGGGCCCATCCCTCCCGACAAGGCTTCCTGGATGAGTGTCTACAGTTGGCCTCTTCTGTTACCAATGTCAGAGCCATCTTCCCTTTCATCAAACTCGTCACAACAGAGGTGAGATGTGACATCACAGTGATGGGGTTTTTTCCATGCTGTCCTTCTCAGGCTAAATGATGAGAAAGGATTAGGCATGTCTTTAACCTCGCATACTTGCGGAAGATAAAAGTTACACTGTAACAGAGGGGTTCTCAACTGGTCTCACCTTTGGACCCACTTTTCCCATGATCATTAAGTCCAGACCCACTTTTTATGGGATTCAAACCAAGCCAATTTATTTTTAAAAAATAGCCAAGTACGTCATCTTTTCAACATACGCACACACTTTATTTTCGTGTGCAAAGTTCATTTCAGACAACATTAATAAGAAACTGAGGAAGACCATGACAACCTGAATGTACAAAAGTGAATAAAATAAATTGAACAGGTTTTTCACTGCATTCAAATCACAAATTTTAACATTTTTGAACAGGTGGGTAGTGAAGGAATCCAGATCTGTGTGGAGCTTTGTGCCAGGGCCTTGCAACTCTGTGACATGCAGTCTGACTCTGTAACACGGTCATTGGTCTGCAAGACCATCGCCTTCCTGCTGCCTCATGACTTAGAGATCTGCCGAGCATGTGCCCTGCTGGTCTTCTGCCAGGAACGCAGCCTTGAGGCTTACAGAACTGTGTGCCTGCTGTACATGCATCCTGACCAGGAGCCGCATCCCCACAACAGCCCCGTCCGGACCAATGTTCGCTTCCATATTCTGCAGGTTGGTGGGGGTGAAGATGGGAATATCTCCTGCACAACTTGATATATTAAATATAGCGTTCAATTTACGGTTTGAGCCTAATATTCTCACATTTTTGCTTTCCAGATGCTTAAGGAGCGCTTGTGCTTTGACCCAGAGTTTTGGAACCTCCTGACCATCAGGACCCATTGCTTGGAGTTGATAAGTGACAAGGTGATGAAGGCTGCTGTTCTAAATGAGATGGAAGAAGAAGAAAAGGAATACAGTGAAGGGATTTTTACAAATAACTGTTTAAATGATTCCTGCTCACAAGCTCTCAATTTGTGCCAGTGCACTGAAGCTGCATCTGTGAACCAATGCCCTGCAGAAGAGCAGGTTGTAGATGGAGAGGCAGCAAAGAGTGTTTCTCAATCAAATAATGCCGTCTTGAAGAAGCGAAAATGGAGGAGAAGGCTACGAAGGAGAAAACACTCTGCATCTGATGATGAGGTAGAACCAAGTGATGATCCAGAGTTCAAATACAATTTCAAAAACACCTCTTCAGGTAATAAGCCTGTGTATTCACTAAGACGCAATTACACTAGCATTGAAAACTCTGCTTCTGCAAAGCTCCCACTAAATCGCAAGAGAGAGTACTTGTCTAGATGTGTGAAGAGCCAAATTCTGAAAAGAAAAGGTCGGAAGAAAAGGTGGTTGCAGGGTATTCCAAGACTGGAGCAGGCACAGACAGTTAAGGAGAAGGTCAAAGTTAAAGGGAAAAAGCGGGGAAGGAAGCCCTTGGTTAGAATGGAACTATCTTACCCCGATAATGAAATACTCCTTACTGAGGACAAATCTGGTTTTGAGGAGAAAAGTGATACAGAAGGCAAAGAGCATGATAAGCCTCGTGTGGAGATCGAACTTGAACAAAACAGTGAGCACAAAGATTATCCACTAGACCAGATGAATGAACTGGAGACAGAAAATGAACTCGGGAAACCTACTGACTTGATCAGCCCTAGCAGTCTTTGTGAACAAACCCACCAGGAATCTCAAAGACACCTTTGTGCCAAGATCAGTGAAGATCCTCCTAATGAGCGTCAAGCTGCTGTTCTTGCTGTGGAAGGTGATCCTGAGCTGGATGGACCTCCCTTAGAGTTACTGGATTGTCCAGTAGAACTGTTACACAGTTACTCACTAAAATCCAAAAAGCCTGATAGTGACAAACTGCAAACCGACGAGTCCTCAGTACCAGATGAACTCAATGGTGATGCAGAAGAGGAGCCCCAGCCCACAGAGGAAAAGGAAGTCACAAATGCTGAGGTCAGTTCCTTGTTGGTTATGTACATTCCATTTGATAATCTAGGTTTATGTTGGATGTCATTTTGTCTTGAAGAGTCGTGTGTCCACACACAGTTGTAAGTACAGTATTTGAAAGTGTTTTTGAAAATCCTAGAAAACGAATGCAGTGTATCAGTAAGGACAAGAGAAAGACGCAAAGGATTTTAGTGCCCTTTCTTTATGTGATGGTTTTGTTTTTAACTTGTAGCACTGATTCCAGTGGTTTGTTGTCTCATTTCCAGGTGAAAGCTAAGAAAACGTGGAAGGACAGAGTGCTCCGTACCCAACAATACGCCCATTTGTCATACCACTGCAGCTTCTGCCGCAAAGACTATAAAGGCCTAAATGTTATGAGACACGCTCTCTCACACCTTAAGAGCAGCAAACTAAGATGCATACTCTGTGGAAAACGCTTTAAGCAGTTTCCCTTTGCCAAAAAGCATGTTCTGGACCACATTGATGAAATGTGCAAGCAAAGACCCCCTGAAAAGCAGCCGTGCACACACGAGGACACTCCAGCTGCCAACGGGATAGCAGATAATGTGGAAAATCAGAACAAGCCTCAGGATGAAAATCTGACTTCCATTTCTGATGAAGAAACTCCTGAACAGAAACCTGGCAGTAAATTGAGGGTTTCCAGCCTCAAGAGGGAAGACCGAATCATCAGAAACCTCCGCACCCTCATTAAAAAGACTTCTGTGCTTCACAAAAAGTGCAAGAACCCTGATGCAAATATTTTCAAGCAGGTAGATTTCAAGGATGAGCAGGTGGTCATTCAAGATGGCCTGGTGATTGTCAGACATCCATGTGTGTTGGAGAAGGAAGGGGAACAAGAGGGGAAGGAGAACCCAGTAGAAGAAAATGGTTATGGTGTGGACATCAAATACCACCTATGCCCTTCAGAGTCCTGTGATAGAGTATTCTTGAGGATCAGCACCACACTAACGAAGCATGCTATCAAATGCCACATAAATGATGAGAAAGTGCTGGAGAAGACTTTCATCTGGGCCAAGCACAAGTGTTCACTCTGCCTCAGGTAAGATGATGACTAACTAACCCAGACTTTATCTCTAATCTGATAATTAGTAACTGTATCTCCACCTGAACCTAAATGAGCACAAGTGAAAACTTGTTCATATGCTGTGTTCACTAAAGAATCCAGTCACATAACTGTGTAAACTGTGTAATGAAAAGGTGAGAGACTGCAGATTGTACATTAAAACATCTAGAGTATTGATTTCTGGTATAGCTGGGCATTAATACAGATTTGTAGTTCCTACCTACATCCATTATTAATCAATGAACAACTTTGTGGGACAGGTGATGGACAGCATGGGTGATGATGGCACATCAGTAGAGATTCAAGCAGCACTTTTTTTGATTAAAGTCATGTTTTCGTTACTTTATACTTACAGCATTGTTTTGCTAAATGTTCTGTACTGCTACAACTTATTGTGTACACTGTGCTGTCCTTCAACAGGCAGATGCAGTTTCTCCAGCAATACAAAGATCACATGAAGCTCCACGATACCCCTCTTCAATACTTCTGCTACCACTTGGAGTGTAACGAGCGTTTCTTGACGCACCAGGAATTGAAGGATCATGTCAGCACCCACCAACCCTTCAGACCACAGTGTCCCTTCTCAGACTGTGAGAAGCTCTTCTCCAATCTCCAGGGCCTCTACGACCATGAGTGGAGACATTACACCCCAGCACCTCAAAGAGAGGAGCTAGAGGTGGGCCCCAACAGACAGAAAAAGCAAAATGCTGAAGCTCCATGGAAGCAGAGAGTGAAGGTAGAGGAGTTATGGCTGCAGAATAAAAAGGGGCAGAGTGAAGGTCTCACCCCTGATCAGGTTGAGGCCTCTTACCTTCAAGACCACAGTGACATTAAGACTGAGGAGGAATGTGAAGGAAATGTTGCAGACAGTGGTGAAGATCATTCAGAGAAAACGGTCAGTGATGAGCCTCCAGATGTCGCCAAACCCAACATCAATGGATATGAGGATAAAAATGAGTTGGAAGAATCAAATTCCTCTTCCCATACTGGTGCTGCCGCAAACACGCCAACTAAAAAGTGCAGAAAAAGACCGCAAGTCGAGTTGGATCCTTTAAACGTCCGAGAGGTAGAAGATTTGTCTACTTTGGCTGAGGGAGTCCAGCAGAAACTGGGGGAGCCTCACATCACTGAGCACAAAACCTTCAAACCCGAAGATCCTGCCTACGCAACTTTTGTCAAAGCCCCCTTCATCCGGCCGCCACCCTCCACCTACCTGGATGAGTCCCTGCTCTCAATGCGTAAGAGGAGAGCCACTGATGAGACCGCTGTGAAGAAGAGCGTTTACTGGAACAATAAGAAAAAGAAGGAAACGGCTCCAGAGCAGGAGCAGTGGGTTCAAGACGTGGCCCCTGAGCAGAAGACAAGACATCGCTGTGACAAATGTCTGTCGTCCTTCAGCAGCTTACAAGAGTTCCAGAAACACCAAGCCCTTAACACCTGCTCTGCACTCTTTGGCTTTGATTCAGACGATGAAAGTAAATACACTTAATTTACTGATTATGGTTCTTAATTCAAAAATATGAATATGTTTGACCCCTCTGAACCACTCTATAATTGTCTTTGTTCTTATTTTGTTTTTAGGTTAGTGCATGAAGAGGAGCTGCAGCTGAAATGACTGGTATTCTGTGGCCTGGCTCAGGGCAAGGTGCGGAGATGAATGAAAACTGGAACTTTTCCTCAGTACTTAGATACAGTGCTTATTTAAATTGTGGATACCAGTTTATTTACAAATGCAGGAAGTGTGCCATAATGGTCAACTGGAGGATTTTATCAATTGATAAAACTTCTCAAGCAATAATATTGATATTTGACATGAAAAAAGAAAAAGTGGTGGCTGTATTATCATAGTTTGGGATTGGGTCAGTATTTATTGAACGTTTCAAGCAACAGTGTTATAAAGTATATTTAGTTTTATGAGGATATCTAAAAAATAACTCAGTATAATGTCTGGGAACTGTGGAACCTGAACTTGACCTGAAAAATATCTTCACACAAATTAAGGGATTGCATTAAAGTTGTTATTGAAGTAACTATTTGTAGTTGCCTCCTGACCGTCATGCTTATTCCACAGCAGTTGCAAACAAATGGAAGTCAGTTGTTGATTTTTCCTGAAAAGGTAGGAGGCAGCAAAGAGTATGTATCACTGACTTAAATACTTTTTGCTTTTATAAGGTGCTACTGCATAGTCCGATAAACACTTGCTTATAAAACCGGCTGTCAGTCACTCCACACATTAGATGCAAAATGCTTTATTGGATATGGTCGCTCCAAGTCCCATGTTTTCACTAAGCCCTTCCAGCTATGGAAAGAATCCCCTTCTAATGCTTTTGGAAGAGTGCACCCTATTGAGAAGGGAAGAAATGACACTCGGTTAAACCTGGTGACACTACAGGGTACATGTCATTCTGAAGCCTTTAACATTCAGTTAAAGTGAGCCTGAATGATTGCTATTTTTTTACATGACACTTAAATTTATTACATACTATGGGTTTCTTTTTGGGGGCTTCACTCAGCCTTTTTGGAAATGCCCAATACATCTTTTTCTTTTCTTTTCTTTTTTTTTGCAAAATTTTAGAAGATAAAATTGTGGCACAAGCCTCTGGTGACTCAAGGCTGTGGTGTTGAAAATTATTGTAATTCATGGCTTCACCTTTATGATTTCATAGTATTACCCTTTTGTCCTTAAAAAGGACTTTAACTTTAACTGCAGTGCAACAACCAGTGTTTTCCACTTTATGAACTCTTGTGAAAAACTACAGTAATTGAGTAATTGATGGAAAGTTGAGCCCAGTGTGTGTCACCCTCTCTGTTCAGAATGTATAGTCTTCCAAATGAATTGTGTGCTACTGAGCTTTGGTCTTTGTAGAGGATGTATAAAACAGCTTTATTCGACATGACAACAGTGGATACGTGGCTCTCGTGTCTCCTCTCCCCATCTCTAAACAGTTTCAGTTGATATTAATTTGGAGTAAATCCTCCAAATCTTTGTTACATACAGCTACTTTTAAAACTGTAAGAGGAAACGGTTACAGTTTAATGCATTTAAGCTGTTGTTTGTAATTAGGCAGGACCGGGTCTGTCTTGTCTGGGTAGCTAGTCCTCTGGTCATGGTATGGCAACACAAATCACTTGACTCATTAAAGCTGTGACCAAAATGTCTAAAATGATATAAATCTGCCTTCATACTGTCACACTAATTCTCTGTACAGCATATGAATTATTCACAATTTTATTAGTGCCAAGACTAAATCAGTGTTAGACTCTAGGTAAAGAGAAACACTTAAGACCAGTTATATTGTTCCTGTTTGTTTTCAATCAAATTTCAGTTTTACCTTGTCACTGAGTTTAACTCAATGAAATTGTATTTCACCATGTAGAATATTATACATTGGTCCTTTGTTATGTATATACTTTTGAGATGGTTGACTGTTTGATAACTTTTTAATGTAATGTTTTTATGCGACTGTGCACTTCAACTTGCTTATTTATATGTACAAATGTTAATAGACTGGATTTGTAAAGGTGATGACTCCTCATCTATTTTTCTTAAAGAAAAGTTGATTTAATTTGTTTGAATAAACAAATTATGAATCTAAACGTCTGTTGTCATGGATGATAGATAGCTCATTATTCTTGTATAGTTTTGCAGCCATGTTATATGCAGTGAAAAGATACAAGAAAGCGGAATGACTCAATATATACTTTATTGTATTAGAGCATTGCATATTTACTGTACAGAAACATATTGCTTTATTAGCCCCAGGAAAGTGGAGAATAGAATAATTATATAAGAATTGCTTGTTTAAAAAAGTTTTTGCATCACTTTTTCCTGATATACGAGGTCCTTTTGGGAAAAAAAAAAAAAAGATATGCAGGGAAAATGTAAACACAACCCTTCTGTTCACTTCAGTCCACTAACTGTCTTCCCTTTCGTTTTAATGCAAGTCACTCAAAAATGTTGAGTTATGTTTAATAAATCCTAAAGTGCATTGTCACTGAAGGTATTTATTCCATGAAAAAGTGTACTACTGCACATTTGAGCCTATTTCAGGCTGGATCTGGGAATCTTGGATTTACATTTGCGGATCTTAATGCAAAACACCCTGTCACTACAAACAAACATAGACTTTACAGAAGGAGCTGAGACTGTCAAGAGCATGACAACATAAAGGACACAGTGCCATGATGGTACCAAACAACTATTGTTTCCACTTTTCATTTCATTTGACCTGAGATAAGAGAGTCCTACATTATGGAAAGAGAAAGTCCCATTGCTAGAAGTTTTTACAAGTCTCATTCTTCCTTTTAAATGTACTTAGTGAAACTGAATGTGTGTGGACTTACAAAAGTGTATCTTAAAAATGGTGTAAGGCCAGGAAAAAGGTATAAAACAATAAAATTAAATTTCAGTGTTACTGAAAATATGGAAAGTGGGCTGTACACTTCTGTGGGCCTGTTCAGGTGGAAACTAAACACACCAACAAAACTACTAAGTCTACACTGAATTAAGACTAACAATGCTACATTTAACTGTATTCATGATTATTGATTTGGGCAATGAAAATTATTTTTCAAGGCTTCTGAACTGATCTGCTGAATAAACACAGCACACTATTCTCATGAAGACCATTTTTCTTTGTGAAAAAGAAAAAGTACAAAAAATTCTCAACAGCACTCAGTTTAACATGCAAAGTGTCAGATTGCATCCCACATGGGTGTTTTGATAAATGTTTGTATAATTGTGTCATATTACATACTTATTAATTGAATTATGTGTTTAAAAAACAAATAGTAGCAATTTTGCTATTTCAAATGGAAGACCTGGATCTAAAGGAAGGGTGGGCGATGATGTAGGTAGACATGAGAAGAGGAATAACAGTGTAATATCAGCAGGAATAAAACCTGATCGTGATATGCAAAAGTCTAAATTCTGCACCCATCTGTTTCTTCATTAAAGACAGTAGCTATTGTTCGAACTCAGACTGAATTTTACAAAGGACACAGTCCACATAGTTGGGAATTTCAGATGATAGAACCTCCCTCAGAGCCACTGCTACCTCAAACGGTGCTCAAGTGAAGCACAAGGTTTATGCAGAACCTGCAGTCCACTACACACGAGTGAATGGGATTGTAAGTTTGTAAGTTTGAAAGGTTTCTAATATGGCTTCTCAAGGCAGTGTGTTTGGTTCAGTAAAGTTATCCAGTGTTCTGCTGCAGTAGCCTAAATAAACTGTCGAACTGTTGAAGTGAGAAGATCACGATCATCTGAGTCCTGAGTTACTGCCATGTTGTTTAAAGACTAGGACTGCAAAGTATGGATATCATACTGATCTCAGTAGTTTAGCATTTTTTATGATAATTCAAGGATTTAAGGATGTAAGGATATAGCATTTTACATAGTAAACATGAATAAGCAAAGTCAATAACTTGATGTGCATTTTATCTCATTAAATATGCTCCAGCAGTACAAAACATCTTTGTGCAACTTGTTTTCCAAAATAGGCTCTCTGTAGTCATTATGTGAAACTAATACATCTTGAATGTATGGTGTATGTATAGGTATGGGGACTTATGATAAGACCTTATGAGTAAAATAAGCCTATAAGATAAGTTGAATTTAATCACCTGTTTTGCATAAAAAGCATTGGCATGAGGTTGGGGATCAGTGGACTGTATTTTTGACAAACATGCCATCACTGTTGTTCTGGTTTTTTAAGTAGATTCAGCTCAGGAGAAAGTGGATAGATGCAAAGAGACATAAGTAAGTAAGTAAGTAGCTGGGCCTGTATGCGGTTGAGTGGTCATGCTCAGTGACTGCTGTTGGAGCTCCAGTCGTAAGGGAGGAAGCTGACTTTGGTCTTCCCCGCAGAGAGGACGCCCTGCAGGCTGGTCTTCTTCGGCGAGTCACCCATGTGCTCCAGTACCCAATTCAGCAGCTTCAAGAGAGGGGAGACAAGAGTGAGGTTTGTTTGAAAATTTTTAGTGTGACTGCTTTTTTTTAACCTTTCTTCTTAAACCATCATGTTTTCATTCGACCTCATTTGTCACTGTTTTTAGTTGATAAAATATTCCAGTTAAAGCTGAACTGCCTTTGACTGTGGAAAATGAGTAGTCATCTTTCTTCATCTGCCATCTTTCCCCACATGTTGGGTTTTGACTCTTGAGAACTTGGAGCTAAGACACCAGCTGCCAGTGTGGGGAGGATACTCCCACAGCTTTGTTTTCTGTAGTAAAACAGACTGAATCGATTATTCTCATTTCAAGGCTCTCATTTTGTGGGGACCATTGATCTCTGTAAAAGTAATGAGACCATTTGCAAAAGTTATACTTGAATAAAAAAACACAAAAGCTTCTTTGTGATTTCTGCAACATCAACAGTTGTGTTGACAGTTGCTGTGTAGCTCCAACATTCTTGGTAGACAATAGCTGATATTTAAATATAACTTAAACAAGTAAATATGCTATAGTATACAGTCACTACAGGAAAAAAAAAACTTCATTACACCTACCTTTTCATCTGTGCCTCCAAAATCAGCTTTGTACCATTTAAATATCTGACTGAGTCGCACTTCTTTTTTTCCAGAATCCACCGTACAGCCATCGTCATTCTCCAGGAAGGCTTCAGCTGCTGTGCGGAGCTGGTTGTCAATGTCCTGAAGAAACCACATTTAATTTCAGACCATTTAAACTTTTAGTATGAACAGTTACAATGAGTACAAACCACGGCCCAGTCTATCTTACCATTACTTATGATAAATCATACAGTAAAAAAAAAAATCAACTCACTTGTGGAGTATATGTTTTAATGGGTGGGCAGCCTTTTGCACCACAGTTCAATGCAAAGTGAATAAGGGGCTCAGCATCTGGGAGAGCCACCTGGTGGACGAGAAGAGAAGTGGCATTTAGTTACTCTGAATGGCACGGTGAGTGAAATGTTGAGGTGTAATTTGACAGAGAGTACTCTGAGCCTTGGGTCTGTTTTGGAGAAGGGCCTTCGAAGCTGAGCGACACCTTTTCTGTTCCCTCTTAGAACGCCATTCTCTATGTCCTGTAATGTGAACACTTCTCCTCCAATCAGGTAGCTCACGTAGTTGAAGAACTAAAAAAAAAAAACAAAGATTTGAACAATATCTTGAAATGGTAACACTCTTGCCCACAAGAGGTAAAAAATTGTAAACGTATAGAGTAAGATATGCTGTAATTAGAGTGAATCAGAGTAGAGCTATCAACTAAGCCTCAATTGCACATATATGAGGGTTGAGTGGAGCTGTGTGACCCTACCCTGTATCTTTGCCACATGTTGGTGGGGGCCCCCATACGCAAGTACCCATGGATGACCAAGGCATTATAGATGTTGATGAAGAAGGCCAGCTTCTCCTCCCGGCTCAGAGAAAGCAGCTCCACCCTCTGCAGCTGGATGGCTAAGTCACAGTAACGCTCAAACGCAGGGTTTGATGACATGCCTTTGTAGTCCACAGACTGAAGGAGTGAGGAGAACATATTATTCAACCCATTATTCCAAATATACTGGAGTAAAATAACCCTAATTTAACCACATAAACACCTGTGCCACTGTTTTAGATGTACAATGGTTAAGCCATGTCAAGAGGTCTCAATCTCAAGGTCATAAACGTGAGCAAATGAAAACATACGAGGTAGATCTGTGTGTGCAGTCATTCTGTTGGTGCTCATTAAACCTCATTGGAACAAATGCCCTCTCCTGTGCATCAGTACATGCTGCATGTCACACATACTTTTACAAAACACACATGAAGATGAAAAACACTGATTAAGTCAGAGCCTCTCATTACACGATGAGGACTTTACCTTGCCATCAGCAGAGAGATGCTCCGAGAACAATTTTAGAATCAACTCTCGTAAAAGCAAAGAAAGCTCAGCCGCTGAGAGAGAGAGAGAGAGAGACAGAGAGAGTGAGAGATGGTTAATGTTTCATATGCTCGATGGCTCATGATGCTGTAACAAACCAAAACCATGATTTAAATGGAAACTGCAACAAGGATCAGGCTAACCTTGAAAAAGAACAATCAATATTATTATTAATAAGAAACTTTACCTGCAAGAAAAAATGAGCTTAAATTCAAGTGCAATAGAGCCAAGCATCACAACAACACTCACAAACTTTGCAAAAGCAGTGATTGTGAAGAGATTAGCTTGTTAATTAGCCTCTGGAGAGGAGCAAGGTCAGTTAATACAACAGTACAAAGCCAGGCAATGTTCCTCAGCACCCACCACCAGTACTGCGGGAGAAAAGACTTTGAAAACAAATTAAAAGCCAACAGGCAGTAAAACAACGCAAGATGACACCAGCAAAGTAGAATATGGCTTTTTAAATGAGGCTTAAATTTGATATATTTTCAGATTTCTAAACTCAAGCTTACTCTTACTTAAATAATATGTATGGGTTATAGCAAATTTATATAACAAAAAAACAAAGGGGAACAACATTGTGACAGTGGGAAACAAACTTTTGAAAATGCTGCATTAGTCAATTCAGCTGTCATGGTGACAAGTATTGAAACTAAGAGACAAAGTGTGCAAACTGCAGTTGAAAGTTTGCAGAAGGGTGCCAAAGGGACCTTGAGTTTTTGAGTTGAAAATACTGCTAGCACTACAACCGTCTTCAACTCCAGCCACTATAAACTTCTCTGCCGTAACACATAAACCCAAGCAAACCCAAAAGCCAGCAGCCAAGAACATGGACAGGTGTTAAAGAGAAGGAAACTGCTGAGTTGTGTGCTCAAAGCCTGGTCCAGTCCTGACCTACCCTGCATGGGACTGCAAGATGCGGTTTGTCCTGCGTTGAGGGCTGAGTGAGGGTCATCCTCCAGCAGCCTGTACAGTGTCTCCATGGCGTCTTTCCCTTCTCCAAAACTGCCATCCTGCTGCCCACTGCCACGCACAATCACCATGTACTTCTTCTGCAACAATGACTGGCCAGTGCTACAGGCCTCGGCCCTGCCTAGCACACACATGGCCACAGTCAGTGGTGTACAGATCAAACTACTACTGTGAACAAATCAGGACATTCTGAGATATTTCGATAAGTTTCCAGTATGTTCAAATAATGAAGACAAAAAACTACCACAACAGAGAGCGAGCCTGATTGACTGCAGGTCTGCAGCCTTACTTACCCATGCCCTTTTCTTTCTGCAGCCAGTCAACCAGCTGATTGCCTGAGAAGCTCTTTTGGTATAAAGTCAGCCCCCTCCTTTGACAGGCAATCACACTGCCATGTTTGAGGTCCTCTACCAGGTCAGCAAACTCATCTCTCTCACACTGAAACTCTTTTGAGGGATGGAATATGCCAAAGTTGTGCATTTACAGACAGAAATACACATGTTCACAGCCACATGAATGAAAGAATATAAAGTGGGAAACGGATCAGGTAATAGTTAATAGCTATTTTAAATTATTCTGAAAGACAGATGTAAATCTGTCTTTCCGAATAATTTAAAATAGAAATAGATAAATTGGAGAAAGAAATAAAAAGCTTCAGATTAAGTTGTGCTTTTCAAGAAAATATTAAGAAAAACATATTTTTCCAGTACATAGTTCCTCCATTTAATGACATGTAGGAGTCACAGGGAAAAGGAAAATAATATGTGCTCCTGAACTAATTATTATACACAGTTTTAACAAATAATTAAGTTAACAGGTTATTAGCTTAAGCTTATCATACTGTATGCTTAGGGAATGTCAAACACGAGACAATACTGTTCAAAATCAAAACAGTCAGTACAACATCCCAGACACAGAAGCTGCAATTTTTGTGGATAAAATGTAAAATGTGTCACATAGTTTTGCATCCTTTACACACAAAGACAAGTCATGTTACAAATCTTACAAATCATGTTCTCTAGACATATAGAAACATATTTGTTATGACAAAAATCCCATCATCATCATCCTCACCATTTTTACAGATTTTCTTTCAGTCAAAATAAACTGAAAAAAACAGCATCCAATCTGAACTTGTAAAATCTGACAAAGAAACTGCTATACTTTTTTTTCAAAGCTTTGACCTAGCAATATCTTTGTGACAGGATATAGAATAAAGTATATTTATATTTTAGTGTGTGTGTGTGTATGCCTCAATACCAAAAGATGGCTGCTACTCTGCTACCAGCTCTCGTTGTTGCCCTATCTGTGGCAGCAGAAGCTGAAATTACACGTTGGTGGAACCACTTCACACCAGCAGCACCTTATTACCTGATCTTGATTTCCCACCCTTTCTTATGGTGTTGCCAATGCTTCAAAAAAGCTAAGAGTGAATTTATTTCTAAATAAAAAGCTGTACACAGACTCACGGAGTTAGGCAGGAGCCACTGGACTCAATCCATTTCAAGTTACCTATATCAACTGTCTGTGGCTTTAGCAACAGATGAGATAAATACACGCGCAGACCTGCTATTACCCAAACATGTACACATGTTCCAGCACTATTTCATAAGCACTCATAGCTCTTACAGAGATGACTGTACAAAACCAGCCCTCCTAACTCCGCTTCAGTCTTACTGTTTAATGCCAAAAGAGAAGTGTATTTCACTGTTTAACTACCGGCTACACCCATTCTAGAGCAGATAAAACCACTCTGAAACTTATTTACTGGACATTATTGACAGTTTTAAAAGTCTTTCTCTGTACCAAATCCCTCACGAGTAATGTAACTAACTCGTTGCAACATGTGGATGCAGTAATCTAGACAAAGCACCTAACCTGCATAATAAATCCCTCACCTCCATCAATCTCCCCAGGCGTATCCTCTGACTGGTTCTCCTCCGGGAGCGGTGGAGCATCTGCTGGAAGGGGCTGCTCCTTGACCAAAGTCA
This sequence comes from Selene dorsalis, assembly GCA_900303245.1. Lineage (NCBI taxonomy): Eukaryota > Metazoa > Chordata > Actinopteri > Carangiformes > Carangidae > Selene > Selene dorsalis. The sequence goes on along the minus strand of OMNW01011421.1, from coordinate 45,189 downwards.
CCAGCCTTTGAAGCTCCTCAGGAGCCTGAGCAAGTAAACCAGATCAACACATACACACAAGTTTAAACAAACTTTTGAATAATGGTAGACAGATGTGGAATTTTTGGCATTGTAGAAAAGTATGCAGTACATTGCACAAAGTTAAGCCAGGATTTCTCTTCCTTCTCACCAGTTTCTGCAGGTCGTCATTGCCCCCGACATGAACGTTGTTAAAGAAGATCTGAGGGACTGTGCTTCGTCCTGTCAGCTCCTTCACCCTGGCTCTCAGCTCCGGATGCTTACCCACATCCACGTCACACACTGGTATCTCCAAACGCCCAAGGGTGGCCTTAGCCTGCACACAGTGTGGACATCCCTGGATGGAGTATACCGTTACCCGACCCAGGGCGTTGCTCTCAAAGTCCCCCATCTGTGGCAAAACTGCTAAGACAAAAGAGCCAAGACTTCTAAGTGTTAGCTGTTGAAAATTGGCTGAACTCCATGTGATTGTCTTTTTTTTGTTAATTGACTAATTTATGTAAAAACAGCTAATCCATAGCTGTCCCCTTTATGCTCTTCTGTTCTGAGCAAGTGGACACTTTATCCAACATATGAGCTACACTTTTTAATAAAGCCTTAGATCTTCACTTAGAAGGGAGATTTGATGGGTTAAATAACTGAGGTTGAAAATCTGAGATTTATCTTATACATGCCAAAGCATTAATTTCTGGTATCTTTCATGCAAAATATAAAGGAAGAATCATGTTTTTGTCCTCAGCTTTCTGTATTTATAATGGTTTATTCAATATTTGTTTAGTGTGATATTCTCCTGCCCAGTGGATGGATTTATACCACTACTCTTGAAGTTCTACCATCTGTAAAATTGAATGTAAGGAGTTTAGAGTCTCCTTTTTCTGCCTGACTGAGTAAATGGATGGGGTAATTTCCTCTTTGTTCATTTCTCAACATTTCCTTGTTTTGAAAGCCACCTACTGTGTGTTTCATGTTAGCATGTGATCTTCCTGATGAGTTAGCCAATACAACGATTTGTCATTTACTCTGACACAACTTTAGGCAAACAGTTAAACAAATATTGCATATATTTGTTTAGCCTTATCAAATGCTGGATAATACTTTTCCTTATAATAAGGTCAGTATGCAAAAGTGGGTCAAGAGCATTTTTCCTTGTTCCTGGCTATGAATGACTCCTCCTTTTGTTGAAGTTATAGATGGTTAGTACACACACAGGGTAATATAGTTCTCCCACTTCTTACACACACACACACACACACACACACACATTCACCTAGCTACAAGTTGGTTATATTTATAAAATGACGTCAACATTTAATAACTCGTCCAAATTTTACATGTCGCTAAATAGAGTGGAAAAACTTGGTGTAGGTAACCCGATTTAGAGAATAACGTACATTGTTTTATGAGAAGTCTTCAGTATAATTTACAGTAAGTTATAAACGCTTACTAACAGAACGGCTGTATTAAAATCCCCATGATTTACATGGACTTCGTAACAGAGATGCATTTGACAATAAAACCAACAAACTGACAATAATGATTCAATTATTACACGTGAATTTCAGTGTGACCCTAGATATAATTTTACCCACACCAAATGGTAGAGCAGTGTTTGCTAATGTGAATACATTTGCACATCACAACAACAATAATGCTACATTATCTGTCAGCGGTTGACTCACCTGCTTGAAACGGTATTAAGTAGCACAACTAATCCCCTCAGTCCTGTTAATTAAAACATATTTATCAATAAATGAGTCTGCTGTCTGCTAAAAGGTTACTTGTGTTGGTGGTATATTACTCAGCGGCTCTAACGATGCATCACCACTGCGCAGGCTAACCCCTATTAGCTGCTACATGGTCGTTGCTGCTACTTGAGCTAGCTATCTTGTCTTTTGATGCATTCAAGTGCTCCTCGTAAACGAAAATTTTGGCACTGTGAACTACGAATCATAACGCCCATCGTTTGTTTTGACATGGCAGATTACTGCCCCTGTAAATTCTAATAATGATGTCGTTTAACTGTAGAGCGTTTACCTTAAATCGTATCAGAAAATAATGTCAGCTGATCCTAAAAGAAACAACAGAGGATGTTGCACACTCACTCACGAATTAGATCTGCTGCAGATCCTCTGCCCCAGACACAGTTCCCAGACAGGCTTGGAACTCTGTCACCCGAGTTTGCAAGATAGTTTAACCCTAACCGTGGTATGTTGACAAACTAAGGCAGCACCTTGTCTTTCATTGTGGCGATTGCAGTGTGTTTATGCAAGGCCAAGTATTGTCCAAAAGTCTATGATATTTTAATTTTGTTTGTACTGTAAAACAAATAAATAAATAACTGAATCGTGAAAATTCCCTAATTTGTCTTCAGGTGTTGGTGAAGTGAGCTGCAAGCTTTAAGAAATCTATTACAATCAGTTTAGCCTGTAAAACAGAGATTTTGGAACATTTACAAACTTGAATGGAATGCTTTCAATATCGATATTTCCTATAGTTATAAAGGCAACACAAGTTCTCGTTAGTTGCTCATTTACTGCAGTGTTGTAGTAACAACGGCTTTGCGCGGAACCTTTTGGAGTGGTATTTGTTCCTGTACGAACAACTTTTTAGCAAGGACATGAATGGAAGAAGAGAGCTTGTTGCCAAACATGTCAGGGCTGTCAGAAACAGAGCGCGCTGGATTCATGAAGATAATGGGCTTCATGTCAAAAGAAGACATCCTGTCACTGAGTGACACAGTCACCAATAAGATGATAGCTGTGGAAAATATGAAAGGTATGTTTTCAATCTTTACCGAAGAGCAAAAACGTAGGGTCTATTGCAAGAAGCGGGCTTGGTGAGAACTCAGAGTTTCTTACTCCTGAGGAAAAGGACAGTGTGTTTTTAATCCAGAAGAGGTGCCTGAGGTCACTTCAACTCTGAGCCAGTTGCCGCAGTAGCTAACTATCAGTGTTAGCAACCTGCTAACTGAGAGGTTAGCTTCAACAACCACTGAGTTGATTTTCAATCTCCACCCCTCCTACTGCGTCATGTTCTCATTCATACTGTTAAAGTGACGACCAGGGTGTGTTCACTGGATGAACGAGTACTGGCTCGTGTTGTATTGATGTCCACTGAGCACATAATATAACCACGGAGTTGAGATTTGAATCTGAGTTGAGGATGAAGCCTTCAGAAACCTTAAATTTGAAAGTCAGAGGTGTGTCTCTGTCATCACGCTAACTGATAAATCATAAAAGACATAGTGTCAGTAAAGAAAGGTTTCAGGTAACAAACTAATGCATTTATCACTGTAAATAAAAAAATTAAAAAATCAGTCAAGCTTTAGACACAGACTGATGTAGTAACAATAATTTCTCATGTTCTAATTGGTCACAGTGATGAGCAGCTCCATCGTATGGATGTACGATGTAGCCTGGATGGTGTGATGTTTCCGGGTGAGGAGGATGACATCTATGCAGTTGAGGATACTTTTAAAAACTGCACTACATTTAAAAGTGATGTTTTGAATACATGCAGCATCACCCGAAGCTGTTTTAACTACTTCTGCACATAGATTTACTGCATGTTTGTAGTTATTGACGCAGCTTAGCAAGACTTAAATTTAGCCATTGGAAAATGTACTCTCAACTTTAATCTTTATGCTTTTTCAACTGAAAATCACCAAAATCACAAGGCCACCACTGAGTCAGAATCTCAGGTTACAATCATAGATCAATAAACTTCTGTGTGATCTGTTCCTACACCTTCAACTGCTGAACATAACCGTGCATTAATGTCACATATTATTTTTTCTGGCTCCTCTGAATTAAAATGAAGGACATCCCCTGCTCAACAGATCCGCTGTTCTACAGTTGAAAACTCTCTGTGTTCATCAATTCAGAGCTCAGGATTATAGTGAAAGTTTGTTAAACCTTCTTCACAAGTCTCAAAAAGGATTTAGGCATGAGGTGATATCGGAACCGAGATTTCTCGTGTTGTTTCGTTTCAGCCAACAGGGTATTATTTTCAGATAATGACACCAATAAATAATCTAGTGTCTAATCTTCATCTGTTTATACAGAGGCTATGGAAACAATTCTTTCCTTTACTAAAAATGCAGAGGAGCTGTTGAGAAGGAAGAAGGTTCAACGTGATCTCATTTTTAAGTATCTGGCCAAAGAGGGGGTGGTGATGCCCCCGAACAGCGAAAAATACCAGCTGGTGAAGAGGACACTGGAGCTTTGGTCATCAAAGAAGGTACGGGCACAGGGCACCATTAAGTGGGTTGAAAGGGGTAACTTAAAGGCTCCCTTGAAATGATATGGCAATCATGATTTCTGAAATCAGGTGTGTACAGTTTAACATTTTAATTAATTTACGGATAGGTGCATTATTGAAACAAGTCTACTAAAAGGTACTTTGTTTTTTACACCTCATTTTGAAAGACTTCAGTGTTTCCCCATAAGTGATTACCGTTCAGATAGCGTTTCCTTTGTTCAGTTCAGTCCCTGCTCTTAAATATTCCAGGTTTACTTTCATGCTGTATGTGAGTGTTGGGGGTGGGGGGTATGGAGGGTGCAGGGTAGGGTGTTTTTATTATGGAAAGCACTTTGTGTTGCATTTTAACTGTATGAAAAGTCCTATATCAAGTTTGAATGATGATTGAGGTACAAATTGGAAGTCTGTTTGATTACACCAATAACTTCTCATATCATTAAGGTGGTGGTTGATCAAGGTGTGAAGGATGACACTGGGCAGGGAGCGTCCACACCATCCAATGCCACGGACCTGAACATGGGCTTTGACCCACAGGCCCTTGGCCAGCAGTTTTGCCAGTGGTTCTTCCAGCTCTTGAACAGTCAGAATCCTTCACTGGGCCAACAGCCTCAGGACTGGGGACCACAACACTTCTGGCCAGATGGCAAGCTACGTCTCCTTTCTAAGTAAGAACATTATTAACAGTAAGGCCAGGATCAGCTGTACATGAGTGTAGGTGTGTCTGTTGTGATATCTTTATGAAACTCGGAACAGACCTGCTCCTGAGCAGATTGACTTAGTTACAGGTCACACACCACATGTCCTCACTCGCCTGATCTGATCGTGTCAACCGATTGGAAGTGGAGGACATGATGGCTGTCAGTCATGAGGCATGTTTCACTGTCAAACTCAAAATAATAAAATGATGAACAAATAAAATAATAAATAAAATGATCAGCAGTGTTTCCTACACCCTTCCCCCTCTCTCTGCCTCCCCACTTCCTGTCTAGCTCTACTGTCCTGTCAGTTAAAGCCAGTGCTCCGGACTGCCCCTAAATAGGGGCATGTTGCCCCTGAAATTTGCGACAGTGCAAGTAAAATTTTCATCTACTTTTTGGACCCTCTCCCGCATTATAAAATCATAATTTGTCAAAAAGATGAATTAATTCATTGTCATAAATGAACAACTGTTTTGAGCACCACCCTCCATTCATTTGAATGGGAAAAAATGGCAGAAAAGTAAAATATTTTGAAGTATTGATGATATCAAGAAGTTGTCTGCATCTGACAATCTCCAGAAAAAGCTGAACAATTTATTAGTTGAGCAGAGTAGTTAGAGTAAGTAGAAAGTAAGAATAATAATAAGAAGGCGTGAATAACCACCACTAATCAAAGATCAAAATGGGGCTGCTGCTGTGTGTTGGATGTTATTTGCCTTTCACTGTTTCAGTTTTTGCACTCTGAGTTGGAATTTTGTTCATAACAAATCAGTCTGAAGGCCGTGTTGTAGAGAACAACATGTTTGATCTCTGCTGAATTATAAAAGATGCAGAGTGTATTGAGGTTAAATATTTTCTGCATAGGCTTTTGATTTAATCATGTCTTTCAAGATAAGATAAGTCATCTCTCAGTGGGGAAAGTGTCAGCAGCTCAAGCAGACAAGTAGAAAAAAAGAGACAGGAATAAATAGGTACTGAGAGAAATAAGAGTACAATAATAAAGAGTATAAAACTGAAGGATTGGTATTTATCGTATTACTTTGAAGCAATATTGCATTTTCATTTTCATCACACTTAAACTACAAACTTTTCTGCACACAAAATTATAAAATCAGAATCACAGTCACAAACTCTGCTGACGGAGCTGCATCTCTCTTTCTTAGAGCTGGCAGCGAACAGATGGATGAGTTCCTGGGTGCTGAGCTGGTCAGCCTTCGTCTCCTAGCATTGACCAAGGAAGAACGCCTCCTTCTCAGCCCCAACCTGGAGCCCCATGGCCTCAGGACCCTTGTCTCCCCTCACGGCTTGGTGCTGGTGGCAGTGGCCGGGACCATCCACAGAGATGCAGCCTGTCTGGGCATCTTTGAGCAAATATTTGGCCTCATCCGCTCGCCATTGGAAAATAACAGCTGGAAAATAAAATTTATTAATCTGAAGATCAGAGGGCAGGATGCTCTGGATGGGACAGAGGTGACGGCACCTTCTTTGAGTTATAATTCCACTGAACTGCAGCTTCTTTGCAGTTGATGACATTCTTTCTTTTACTTTCTTGCATCATCCATCTAAGTTGCCCAAAGACGTTTACTTGCACAGACCTCCCCCCACTGTGTATATAGCAGCCATAACTGGTTCTGCATGTAGGTCACACTGTTGCGTCTAAATCCACTTTAGCGGTTTGTTGGTAATTTCACATAAACACATGATAAAATATGAAAAGAGGCTTCCTCATTGTTACACGGACAATGTAAACCTTTGCTGTTTCTTGTTGGGGAAACATTCTGCTCATAATATCCTGGACCTTCATAAAATACACAGTTTTTTTGGTGATCTGTGCCTTTTTGTAAAATATTCAGACATGATTTTGTAAGGTAGCTGTAAAGTATCTTATAAATATAAAGATTATATTAACACTTGTTTACATCCTTTATGTATCTTAAACTGAAATCGCTCTATGCCAGTTTGTTTTTGTTAGATATTTAAATAGAGGCACATGTATATGCACATGTGTATAGTGTATGTTATAAGGGCTCAACATGTGCAATTTTTTTTTTTACATGGGTGTAAAACTAACCTCTTACAGAACTATTCTTTGATGAATTACATCTTTTAAATGCTTTTTATACATGTTCCCAGTCCCACATTTCTTGCATCTTCAGGACTTACAGAAACATAGGGTAGAATTAGGTATAGTCATCACAGGGAACAGTTGTCTGCCAGTGGTCTTCAAAATATATGATTACACTTACTGTTGTCCAGGGCAACTGTCCAGGCTGTTATTCTGTGCCAGTCTTCAATATCCATGCATTTGATTATTGCCATTCCATTCAGACAGGTTTGATTACAGGTGTTATTATAGACTGACTGCCTCCCATACCACACTTGAATGGCTCCATACATCCTATATTCAAATAAACAAGATCAGTAGCTGAAAAAAATATATATCTGATGCAACTGTCAGAGTTTTGTTTCTTATACTGGTCATATGTGTATGGGTCCCTCTCCACCATGAATGTTTCAGAGTCTGCATCTTGCTGTTTAGAGTGAAGACAACAGCAGGTTTCCCCTCCTCAGTGAAGAGTTCAGAGTCCAGTGCATCACAGGAGGTCCAGGCTCATTTCAAATCAAATAAACTTTATTTGTCCCGCAGGGGAAATTCATCTTGGGCAAATAGTGCAAAGAAAGAAACAGCTGTCGTGTTCATACATACATACACATACATACATATGTGGTTTACGCACAGTGTGTACCCAAAAAGTGCGGTAAGTGCAATAAATAGATTTAACATATGGAGTTCAAATAAAAGAAACATACAAAATAAATAAATAAAGGCAGGGACATGTCAGTTAAGACCTCTAAAATAGTGGTCACATGAAACATGACACGATAAGAGCAATTGGACAGCAATGACCAGGCCAACAGAGCATAGGTAGACCTGGGTGCAAGGGGCTCTCACCCGGGGGACAACACAGGGCCAGCAGGCAGACAGGCAGACCAAACAGTGAGAGACAGTGAGTGGTGGTGATTGACGGAGGGGATCCACAGCCATGGTAACAATGGGCCATCCCCTCCATCCAACCAAGGTCAGGTGTTGGAATGGGAGGGGGCTAGGGTAGTGGATCCGCAGCAGTAAGCCTCCTCACTGCCCCAGTGGGGGAAGGAGGGGCCTCTGCCACATGAGGTGTTTGTTTGTTTATGTAGTAATGAGATGGAGGTGGGAATAAAGGACATTTTGAAACCGTTGCTCCTACACCTGCTGGCTCTGTAGCACCTCCCCGACGGCAGCAACTGGTATTCCCGAAAGAGGATGTGTCGGGGGTCACTCAGGATCCTATTTGCCCCCTTCACAAAAAGGGGCAAATAAGGGGGTCTGGTGATGCTTTTGACAGGGTGATGTGGGTAAGATTCAGGAGTAAGGGAAAGCTCTTGCTGCTTCATCATTAACCCAGAACCTCAACATACTGTAAAACAGCTGAACAATAATCACTGAGAAGCCTCCACTGACTCCATTAGTTTTGAAAGTACAAGATTTATCCCCAAAGCAGCTCTCCTTTGCTAGCTGGTATTTTTAGCTAAATCTCAGCTGCACAATACAGTATTTTAACTGATATGCTATATGGCCCTATTAAAGCGACAAAACTAAATAATTTATCCACAATACATTCCAGAAGTTTCAAATGGACTCCTTATTAATGAAATGTCTCTGGTTTTCCAATGATTCTACTCTGTCATCGTAGTCAGGGCACATGGGGTCTGGTGGGGCACAGAATATGCCAGTATGACTCTGTGGCTTTGGTGGGAAATGTTACATGTGGGAAATTATTCTTGGCAGCTGCTTTCAAAGGCTCCTGGAATAGTTAATATCTGTGACTGTATGGGTCGGAGCCGCACGGCTCTTTGTGCTTTGCTGGGCCATAGTTGTGGTGAGAGGAAACCACTGCAGCCATTGATCTCAGCCTGTTCACCTCTCAGAAAGAATAATAACAAGCTGCTCGCCTTCTGTCTTTATGGCACTTGGCTTCTCTGTGTTTTAATAAGCGGTTTGGCCACGGGTGCAGCGCTGACGCACGGGTTAAAGAATACTGCTGCAGTGGCGTCTGGTGATGCTTTTGACTCTTTCTCCTTTCTTCCCCCCCTCTAATAGGGAAGTGTGTTTCTCATAAAGGAACATGCTAAAACTTAAATCCATGGCTCTTTGAAATAGCTTATGGGTGGTGAACCATGGAGACTGCTGCTTTAATTATCAATCCTTTTTTTCCACCTCTCGCTTTGATTGTGACTGATTGGATGTTAGTTTTGCTCTGTGAAACAGCCTCATTAGTTCTCAAAGATTACTTTATTAAACGCTTCATGCTACGGCCATTTTTCACTCAATATGATGCTTCAGATCCATTAATGCCATACTGTTTTTTTTTACTACATCAGTGACTCTAAAATTAGGTCTTTGGGACACCTTTGGGCTTCTCTGGGATTTGAAGGAGTGGTTCCTAGCATTTGATGCCATGATGAATATTTTCATTTTGATATTTTACAATGACATATATTTCTAATACATAAAAATGCTATGTTAATGCTTTCTATTCGGTCAGTGAAGAGTCAATGTGACTTGACCTCATGACAGCATGAAGCCAGAAGAGGGCAGACAAGCTACACCAGAGAAGGGAAAGACTTTGATCCCCAGCCAAGAAAAGAAGAAGGGGAAAAAAAATGCTTTTAACACTATTACGTGAGGAAACTCATCAATTCCTAAGAGCAATATGAGTGAGCTGATGTTACAGGCAATTTCTATCTGGCTACAGCCAGAAAACTGTAAATTTTTCCAGTTTGAATTGTCCTCCATTAAAGTAATGGGGTTCTAAAAGAGAGACATGTTAAACTGTTGCCTTTCACAGGCACAAGAGCACGTATTTCACAAGTTATTGAGGTGTCAGTAATTTATCGGTACCTGTGATGGTGTCAGAGACAGCTTTAACACAATACTCTGTACAGTCTGCACTCTCTGGACAATAAAGAGCAGGATTTATGAATGGGAAGAGAATCAATCAATAGGCAATGATATTTCTCCCACTGACAAAACATGTTAGCTGGAGAATTCAATCAAAGTTTGACGCAGTTGTCTTGGCATTTTGTTGGACTTGCCCTCCAACCCAGTGGTGTTTCATAAACCAGTACACACTAAAACTGCACTGAAACAACCACATAACTCGTGGTGGAGGGAATGAGGTCAACAGTGTTTGGCATTGGTGTGAAAGCCACAATCCGCAGTCCTCCAACCTTATGCTTTATCCCTTGCTGAGAAGGGGTGGGGGTTAAATTTTTGGTCTCTGTTTAGTTAAATTCTTTGTCATACTGGGATTTGAATTGAACCCTGCTGTACTTCTACATAAACAACTTAATTTTCTTTTCTCTTTCTTTTTTTGTTAGGGTGATTTTAACAAAAACTGTGATGATTTGAGAGTTAAAACTTCTATTTTTTCCCCAAATACCTGAGGAGAGAAAGACATTACATCACAGCATCTCAATCAGTTACTCCTTGCCACAAAGCAATTTCCTGGAAAGGTCTACTTAGACTCTGAATGCAAGTTAAGTACTAACATTTACATTTTAAGGACATTACACAAAGGGAATGAGTTCACAAACAGTGTGCTATGTGTACAGTCAGGTTTGGCCTCATGTTAGTTTGACTTTACATGACCTTTAATGCCTTGCTGGGAGTGGGCCTAAGCTCCTATTATCTGTGTGCATCACAGATCGCCCCTATAGCATCACTCTCTATTATATCCCCCGATGTCTGAGCTGACATCATTGCTCCGTTTCAGTGCAAATTGGTTTGGACCGACGAGGCAGCCGTCACAGTTCATATCAGTCCCTCTCTTGGCCTGGTGGTGTATCCTTACACATGCATCATTATCTCACGTAAACAGTGGAAATGCGAGACCGCCGGGGGAACGAACGCCATTCAAAGCAACAAAGCCAGGGCTGAGTGAAAAGATCCTGGGCGGTGACACTCTCGTTTAGCATCAATTAAAGAACACAACAAGCAGAGCTGTTTAACGCAGCTGGGTCCAATGTGTTTATTTATACTGAAGCAAATATGTATGCTTGAAGGAATGCATGGCTCCATAGATGTTTCAATCAGAAAAACATGGAGGGAACACGAGCTACAAAAATGTCCTTCACATTGAGATGTACTTGAGTTGAGCTTGCACACAATACCCTCCCCCCATCTCTCTCTGTTTATCTCTTTACGTTCCTCTGTCTTTCTCACATATAGTAGCCCTACTGTGCAGCTTTGCCCCTCGTCCCTTTCGTAGGCAGTGCAGGGGCCCCCGGTGAGGGCCTTCCCTTGGCTCTTGAACTAAACAGAGAAGATGGTGTTATCTGAACGCTGCCAGGAGGTTGTCAACTCGTATTGGGCCCAAGCTGACCGAGTGGCCGGTTGGCGGATGCGTGTCGATGCCAGGCTCACAGTGCCTTCCCTCAGTGGACATCTGCTGTGTGTGGAAAAGCTGTGGAGTTTGCCTGTGGTTGCATCTTAATCCTCCATCTCTTCAGCCCCAGCCATGCCTGGCCGAGCAAACCAGCAGCTCTGCTCGCCTTGCTTGTATTAATTGCCCTTGCTTGGCTCGCTGTTTGCTTCTGATTACACTCATTAATTTCAATTCCCTAGGAAGCCACCACCACCGTAGCTGCCTTTAGACAGCCACACACACACACATATGGTACACAAACATTCACTGACAGGCATAAATGCATATTGTTCAGGACACAGTCTTGCATTTTGCATTTCACGTATGCTGTGAAATATTCAACATTCCTTAAACTGATGACTTTGTCTGAGCATATTATACTCATTTGGCACATATAATAATGCTGCCATTACGGTTCCAAATAAAGGGGCAGGCTGCTGTAGGACAACTACGGGAAGAAATGAGCTGAGGAGGTGTGTTTACTCCAAATCTGTCATCTCGAAAAAAAGAAGAAAAAAAGTAGTTTGTCATGTATAATATGCACAGATGAAAACACATCATCCCCTGTGTCATCAGTGGCTGGCCATATGTATGTCATTAACAGCTGTGGTCTGTGTCTGTTCCTACCCTGGTGGTTCTCTTTTTGTAAAGCAGGGGACAAGAAGAAAGTTGCTCTGACCTGCTGGTCATAAGTCAGTGTCCTCATCCCAGCAGGTGGACCACATCTGGTAAAATCCCAACATCTGGGCCGGCAGGGTGGCCTCGTAATTATAGCTGTCCTAGAGACTTTATTCACAATTGGTAGGAAAAATCAATGTCAGGCCATATTATTAACTTTGAGTCATTAAATTTTCAAGCTCATGCGCAAACATTTCCACACAGCAAATGCAACATAATTAGATGAGGTACAGCTTAGTGAAAATACCAGAGATTTTAAATTCTGTCCTCAATGGACAGACATGAAAATAACTGAGTGTGTTCAGGAGCACTAGCACTTGAGCTTTAATAACACATTAGAGTCACATGCAGTTTTAAAGTGTGTGGCCGACTGGTGTGTCTGTGAGTGTGTTTATACTGACGTGTTCAGAAAGTATTTATCACCCACAGTACTATCATCAGCTTGTAGCTTTTAGTCCTTTAAAGTTGAGAGTGATGTACAAAGTGCTGCTACTCCTCCTCAGCAGCTACTAAGCCGACCTAAGGAGCAGTAAAACCCCGTTGTAATGCCAAGCTGTGTGGCCTCTTGCCTCTGTCAACCTATCACCTCAGAACCTGGGATTTTCTGGGAAAGAGAGGCTTCTGGACTGACTCATCAGACAGCTGTACCTTAAAGGCCCTCACGGGGGCGTCACCCTGAGGGTCACTGCCCTGGGCTGTGATTTGACAGCCAGGCACAAATAAAAACCCCTGAAGCTTGACAACTTCCTTGCTGAGCCCACGTAACCCAATTAACAAACCAGCCCTCAGTCGGAGAAAATGAAAACATTCCGGACGCAAACTCCCAGGACGGCTGTATTCATTTATTAAACCCACCGCTTGTTTCACCCTCTTCCTGAGATTTTCTTGGCCTGATTTTAATGGTTCACCAAGGAGTGACTCAACAATTCAATGTCAATGCCATTGAGTTAGAAATATTCTGTACTCTTGGCTGCACTCAATCCTGCTGACAAGCCAAAGCCCATCACATCATTATATTAACTTTATGTTATCTTTTTAATGGACATCCAAGCAATGAACAAAGTCTGCATCAGCTGTGCAGATGTTAGAAGTTTACATTACCCAGTGGGCACGGCAGAGGCTGTGGGGCTGAAGATGCTGGAGGGCGAAGGCAAACAGAAGGGTGCGTACTCAAGAAGGTCACATTGATTGATAAAGCACCCTGTGGATTGGGCTGTGGGTTACTCAGCCCCCATAGAGTGTTTTTTTTGGGGGGGTTACCAGACTGCAGCCTGAAGGCTTTATGCAACACAGACAAGCAGAGAAAGACAGTGAAATCAATGACTGTCTCACACAGGGGTCTTTTGGGTTCTTCCCAATCATCTAAAGTGGCTCCCTTGGCTCTTACCTCTACTGAAAAAATAGCATTATTTGGTAAAGATACTAGAGTTCAGGGACGGTTGGAAACCACTTCCTGCACTAAAGCAGCAATCGATGACTGAAGAAAGATCCATTCCCTCAAAAATGAAGGTATCCTGGCATTAGAGAGGCCCTCGCAAATGCCACAAATTTCAGTCTGTGAAATATGGAAGATGAGGAAAGCATGTAAGAAAAGCTGCATTTGCCTATTGAGACCAAGCCCCCTGTGTCTTCTCATTCCCTTGTGGACCTCTGACAGAGCCAGATAGGCCTCCTCACCACTGACAGCCAAATGTCCTCATCCATCCTCATCCAAAAGGCCCGCAGGCGTCATCAACCCCGTCTAGATTTCCCCTGACGAATCCCCATAGCAAAGATGTCTTGCCCCCAACCCTACAAAGCGATGGAGCTGGGAGGATCCCCGTGGAGCCTCTGTCAATATGTCCTCATCGTCATAGCTGCCACTTGGCAGCATGCTGTAGTAACCCGCTGCAGATGTGTCAGCAGAATAGTTTCCACTTTATTATTTCTTTCCACTGAATATCCATCGCAGGATACAAACTTCTCTATTCACCCGTTAGGTCATAACTCAAGCAGCCTATGATGTCCCTCCCATTCTTGTGATGGAGAGATATTTGTGATGATGTACAGAGTTGTGGGGGAGCGTTTGTTTCGTGCAAGAGGGGAGCTTTTAGCTGAGCGGACTTGCATCAGCAGGCGTAAGCACTCCTGGTCCTTCCTAGCTCACTGCTGACAACACAACTTCAGCTGGTTTTGTTGAACAAACTGAACATAGGATGGTATACCTCTGGTAGAAATGTTGCTCATGAATTATTTATCTTTGTGTGTAGAGCTACAAGGGGAAAATGTGAGACGCAGAGAGGCAGCTGCTTGTAAAATTAAAGCTTCAGAAAAAGCACGTATGTATTAAGACAAACAGGAGCCTCCAGCCCACAGACTACTGATGTCACCATCCAGACCCCACAACAACCTTTTAAGATTTGCAGTAATAGCCCACAACAGTACCATCATACGGAATTAAACAATATTTATTCATTTAGCCAGGAAAGTGGGACGTTCCTGGGCTTCATATCATCGGGCTCCCGATGGCAATCGTCTATACTGCATTTTGTGAGGGTCACAGCGAAAGTGACACCGGGAGAAAGGGACAAATAAGGAACGAGGAGGGGCAGACAAGTGACGTCCAAGTTCTTCCCACAGATTGCGTCGCAGTGCGTCCTTTCCTTGCAGCTTACAGGAAATTGCAACTTTGCAGCTATTGCGATGAATTTATCCTGTGTGTCAGAGAGGAGAACAGAACAAGCGCTGCATGTTGTTGTAACCTTCCCAAGGCTGTAATGTAATGCACAGCTAATAGGGGACAAGATGACTCTAAGATTTCATTTCAGGAGCAGCAGCGGTAATGGCAGAGATGATGATCATGACTGCATTACATACAATCGGATTTAAAACATTTGAGATATTTGTTTTCTTCTCATGAGATGCCAATAAATATTTTCTCCTCCTTTCCAATGATGGTTTACATAGAATTATGTTTATATAGTGTCTAGCACACAGGATTATGAGTCGAGGGAGTCATATGCTACATGTGAGGTGTGTGACCTTTGACCCAGGAATGTTTTTCATAGGCGGGTCATCCATCTTCATTTTCTCCTGGTGGTTACTGTGCGCGCAGCATTAATTCAAACAGCTCGAGGTGTTTGGATAGCTCACTACATTGGAGCAGACACACCCAGGCTGTCTGAAATGACATCCATCAGTCAAACTTGTTTCAATAAGGGATCGGGTTAACTTCATGTTATCACTTACTGTAATTGAACTTTCCAGGGGTCACATTCTTCAGTTGCATAAAGTGTGGAAACAAGCTTTTCAGGAATGAGTCTAAGGATGGGGCCTTACCATAGGAAACACTCCAAGTCTTTCTCGTTTTTACAAAACATCAGATCAGATAAATTTGCTTCAAAAATTTAGCCCATACCAAATTTACAACTGCATTTTTCAAAAACTGTTTGTCAGTAACACTTACATTCATATTCTACACTTCAATAAAAGTTCAATAACATAAAAGGTGATCAAATTAATGCCAACTTTAAGTAATACAAGTTCATTCAGTGTGTGGTGGCCCTGAGCGCTCAACACACTGCAATCTCAGAAGGCACCTGCAAATACACAACGCAAAAACTCACCACATCTGCAAATACGCAAATGTGCTGCAAGAACTCATAACACAACTGGGGGTCACAAAAAAGTGACAGACTGTGGGGCACACTTTTGTTCAGTGCTTCTTGACTTCATTACGAAGCACTGGAAACGATGAAGATAGCTGTTGGTGGTGTTTAAAAATCAGATGAGCTTGTCTGGTTTATTATAACATTAATATCACATGATTCTGTTTTTTTTTGTTTTTTTTTATCAAATATGTGCTGTTAAATTATCCTTAATATTTTGCTGCGTGTATCACTTTTTTGTGTTTAACCTATAACATTACAGAATGCATTAAATTCTTGTTTTCTCTTTAGATATTCAGAAATGCATGATAAACATGTCAATTACTGATTTTTTTTCTGAATTATGATTGTTTGCTTGTTTGTTTGATCAGCTCTACATGACATGAAATTATGATTGGAAATGCAAAAAAACAACAACTTTCAGGAGTGCTGCCTTGGAGCGCTTTTATGTCTCCACCAATGTCAAAATCAAGCCTACTCCCTTGTTAAATTGTTTTCAGAATTTGTAGCATTTGTGTCTTTGCATGTGTTTTCTGAAGTTGCAGTGTGTTGAGCCCTCAAGGCCACCCCAACAGTGGGAAGGATGCAGAAGTTTCTTTGAGGTTGGCATCAAACTAACTAAAGAGTAGATAGATCAATTATAATTAGATGAGTGATTTTGCAGTCTACATTACCAAGGCCAGTGACAAATAACAAACACAACAATGCAGATTTTGCTTGCAGCCATTAAGAGCAAACATCTGTGCATTGCGTTGACTCTTTGGTAAACGCTTCTTTGTTGTTCAAGGAGTGTTGCAGTGTTTTGTCTCTCAGTTTGTCTGATAAAAAAAACAGCTGTCCTTCCTGCCTCTATAAATCCTGAGACACTAACAAAGTGAAGGAGCATTCAAATCAGTGTGCTCCAGCAGCAGTCGATGGCCAGCCTCTCAAGGACGCTGATTGACATTTTATACAGAGCCTGCAGTTTAGTGGTATTGATGACATTCAGTTTAATTGTATATTCTTTTAATAAGGGTGCTGGCTGATGCCTAGTGCTTTCAAAGTGCTCTTTAAGAGACAGTGAGATGCAGAGAAAGGGGGGGGGTGGTACAAAGAAGGTCAGAATTAAGTGATGTGCTCTCCCCGAAGCAATTATTTTGAGATACTGTCTTTTTTTCACTTGGCTGAGTAAACACAATTGAATACTGGCACATTTTTTATCATTGGGTTTGATACATTTGAATTGTAATGAAAAAGTAGCTACAAGGTTAAAGTGTTCATTGTTAGCTTTAATTTGAATATGATACAACCACCTCTGATGACACTGATGTAATTGACCAAACTGTGAGATCAGAGCACACAGCACACAAACATCAGCAGACACATAACAGTGTCTTCCTTAGTGACCCTCTGCCGTGCTTTCACCTCAGCCATCTGCTTGTTCCAGGGACCCTTTTGCCTTGAGGTTGGAATGAGAAAGATAAAAAAAAACATCTGACATTTAGGTCATGAGATGGATTTGACGAGTCAGAAATGTTCCAGTCCAGAGACCCTCATTACAAGGCCTTACACTACATTATGGATGATTTACAGCAAAGCTAGAAGTCATTGTATCTAATGCAACTAGGTTTAAAGTAAAATATAACTTGAAATCTACCGCAAGAATCGCTTGAAGTAGCAGTTTTTGTTGAGCTCGAAAACTTTGCACTGTGTTTTAGTTGGTTGGTAAAGACTCTCCACCGTCCTTCGCAAAAAGTCTAAAAGTGTCAAAAGGCAACTTTGTCCTCCTTTGACTTTTCAATCAGGCCTGGGGTACAGCATCTATTCCCAGTCATGTTTTATTAATCCATCTGCATCCCCAAAAACTAGGCCAGTCTCACAGAGACCAGACTATCCACTTGTCCTTTGTACAGATGGCATTACTGTTTTTTTTTTTTTTTCCGTTTTCATACTAGGGTCAAATGCACTCATTACAGCTTTGTAATGAGAACTGTCTTTCTGGGGACAAGGAGCTGCAAAAAATAGGTAGCAGTGCACAATGTGTGACTGTGACTGTCTCCCTGCCGCATGAGAACACGCTGTGTCAATATGCCTATACACTCGCAGTCTATGACACAGTAATGAGCAAAAACAGTTTGCTCTTCAGATGATCTTTTGTCAAAAAAACAAACAAACAAACAGTAAAAAACTGCTTTAATTTGTGAGACTCCCTCTTTGGTGCTCCCTCTACATCCACCCCCCTTTATATAAATGCCACTGGGCATGCACTTAGTCTAGACACTCGACCACACAAGGCGACACTGGTTGCCTCTGGTCTTAAGATACTGCCATCTGTGTATGTGCGCTGTTGTGTTCGTGAATATCAAGCTACTTACACGAAAGGAAAAACAGATTCATACGGCACACATGTGCACCACGTGACCCCGACAGACAGAGAGAGAGCCCCCCCCACCTCATGGGTACAAGGGAATCTGTGGCAGACAGTGTCACCCGCCCTGGCTACTGTTTTAATTAAAAGCCTAATGATAGGCTTTCAACTGAGAAGCAACTTATCATTGCACATAATCGCTCGGTGCTAGTTAGTGCTGGCAGAATTGCAACCATCTGCTCCGCTAAGAACACATTCTGATCATTCTTTATATAGCACTAGTAGTTAACGTACGGTATCTATATTAGGAGACCCTCATTATGTGAAATCTGTTTAAACATTGTACATTAATGGGGCACATCTGTGTTGCAGAACCTTGAATCAGCAACGTAGCAGAATGGCCAGTAAGTGATAGATGATACTGGTTATATACTGGGGTTTTTTTTTTACTTGCTTATTTGCTCCATCCTCATGCAGCAGTTCACCAGTTCTCCTTAAACTGTCCTTTAAGTGCTAACTATGTTTACTTTCATACATGAGCAGATCAGTGCGAAACTAGATGGAACTCAACAGGCTTGTCTGCAGTATGTGTAGCTACACATATACAGTATTCAGGTCTGTGTATATGCAAGACATAGTCTGGAGAAAACAAAGTCAGGCTCACTGTTTCCTCCCAACTCTTGTCTTTGATGTTAGCCGGCTGCTGGCGGTAGCTTATGCCACAGCGAGTGGTATCGATCTTCTCATCTGACTCTCAGCAAGAAAGTGATGAAATGCATTCCCCAATATGCTTAACTTTCCCTTTAACCTCACCAAGACATTTATTGTGCTCTTACTAATTGAGTTTTTCTGGGTATATGTGGTACGACTGGATGGATGGAACTCGAGTGGATATGCTGAGTTGATAAAAGATAAAACTTTTACAGCAAAAAAAGGAAGATACTTTGCCAAAGAAGAGCAACTGTCATGTTACCACAAGTTTTTGTGAAGAATACCTGTAAGCTGGATATCTGACAGATTTTCAAAGTGAATAAGATCATATGGCGAGGAACTCAGGCTGTGAATTATAACCACACATTATGCTGCATAAACACAATGTTAGATTTGATCTACGGCTTGAGAGTAATGCTGCTGTTATGTGTTTGAAAACTTCCATTTTCTTAGGGCAGTTGCATTCCCTTCCACAAACACCATTTGCAATGCAGCTTTTAATAATGTATTGTTTTCTTACAGTTTGATTTGTTGACATAAACCAAATGACTAATTTACAACAGACTGTTTTCACACTTGCATCACAGTGTTTTACTTTTCGTGCAAGATTTACTTGCAACGGATCAATTTAAGGTCAAATGAGAAGCACTTAGGGATTATTTACTAGCTCTGGGACACAGTCATAGTCTATCTGACAGAAAAGCTGCACCCTAAGAGCTGATGTAATTCTCCTCCATGTTGGGTGCTTCAAATGTTCTGCTGATAGAAAAAGCTTTGGCAGAGCAAAGTGATGAGTGCAGCTCGCCGCCCCTGATGTAAATCCTGCCTCTGTTCACTGAGAGTTCCTGATCAAAGGAAGGAGGGGGATAGGGAGGGTCGCAGCGAGAGACATCAAGTGAAAAGAAAGTTGCAGAGTTGCAAAGCTGAGTCACTGTAGGTGTGTGTGTCTGGTGTACTGTGAGGTTTATAGCATTAGAGAGTTAAATGCAGGGGTCTAATAGCTTAAATTAAGCTGAAAACATTGTAATCTTTTGGCTTTATGAATTCATGTTGGAGCAGGTCAC
This sequence comes from Selene dorsalis, assembly GCA_900303245.1. Lineage (NCBI taxonomy): Eukaryota > Metazoa > Chordata > Actinopteri > Carangiformes > Carangidae > Selene > Selene dorsalis. The sequence goes on along the minus strand of OMNW01011421.1, from coordinate 25,299 downwards.
TTTCATGGTCTTTTTTTGTGTCTGTTAAAACGATTAAAGTCCTAATTCAGCTCCTAAAACTTAGAGTTCTTTCATGGTTAAAAAAAAAACTGTTTTATCTTGCCTCTTTGTTTATCTTACCTTTGCAAAGCTGCTTCAAGTTCACCCTCTGGCACAGCATCTCTGTGCATCTCCTGCCCCCACCTGCAAGAGAACAGAAGATGACACAATGGCACTGTCTGCAGTGTTTGACAACCTCTCCCTGCAGGGCTCTTTAATCATACATGCTTCATTAACTGGCTATCTGTTATCATTTCGCATCTCTCCTTTGAAGGGAACGAGAAAGGTGGAAGGCTATGTGGCAATAATCAATTTTCCTTTAACACAACAGCAGCATTTTGTTTTAAATCAAACTGTGGAGACTAAGATTCAATAACGCAAACTTCTGGACCTAAAATCAGGTCAGTGGGTCCCTGTAACTTTGTAAAGGTCATTGTCAGGGACAAATTTACACTCTTTATCACAACATAGTAACAGAAATGGTTCACAAATCTTTATAGTGCTGTAAAGAAAGGTCTCAAGCAGTACTCAAGTTGTTCTATATAATCTTTATGGTGTTGTAAGGAAACAATTAAAATGCTAAGCACCACCAAGTCCCACACTCACAGACCTATGTCCACAAAATGCTTTAGTGTTGTGCCAGGGCAGGTCATTTTTTTTCTTTTTATTCACAATGGTTGTATTTTGTGAAGAAGTAGCTCAAGATAAATCAGCATTGATTCACTGAGCTCTTGTTAAAACAAGTTTGATACACCTGTAACGGCCCCAGGCTCGATGCCGAGTAAACAAACGAGAAGAACCAACAGTGATGACAATGTGAGGATAATTTGAAGTATCACAGTTTAACTGTTGACATCTGTATGAATCAGCAAAGGAAAACTTTTACCAAGTCGAAGTAGAGAAGCATTCAGTTTATGTGAAATGATGGCCACATATGGAGTACAGCACTAATGCACTTTCAAAGTCTTAGATGTTTCTGTTAAAAAAAAAAAACTGGTGTCAGGCAAAGTAAAAGCAGTGCAGTCAAAGCAAAAAATATTTTCCCTCTGTATTAGACTATTTCAGGTGTTCTGAAGTCAATGCAAAACTAGGCTACTGGCAGGGATTATACAAGTGATACACTTGGAATATGAATAATTACATTTTCTAATTAAAATTATGGATCCATATCCAGAAGGAACCAACAATATTTTTCAGCATTGCTTTGCACTCACCATGCATAACTGCTTTTAATTAAATCACCATGTGTACCCAGTATGCATAAAGAGAGGTTTGAAATGAATTGTTTTCTGTGTGTACCTTTTTCTAACCGCTAAATACTGTGCAGCTGCATCTCAAATGGCGAAGTGGAGAGTTGTCGCTAATTTTCGTCCCTTCGCTGTCACTAAATGTGTGTATGTGTGTAGACATGAACAGTATAGAAAGTCAGTTGATAAACTGTCTTGCACCAAAGATACAAAGTATCAGGGCAACTGTGGGACAACAGATCTGTATTGAAGGTCTTCGTAATTCAAGTGAACGTGAATCTGATATTGGCAGGTGTCTTACCCAATCATGTTTTGTTGTGTTGTGGGCGGAACAGTTTCGCAGCGTCTTCAACACAAGTTGTTGGTGGGTGAATCAGGTAGGAAGAAAAGGCCGAAAGGATAAAGTCTGGAACAACAAGGAAGAGAAATGGCAGAAATTAGTAAAGAAGGGGGTGTTGTTGCTGGATTATTTGAAACTCCATTTCAAGAAAACTTAAAATCGTTTAGAAAAGTCGACCATCACAAGCTAGCAAGAGCTACGAGAAGCATTTCAAGCTAGCAGCACGACAGCCGCTCTCCATGGCGACGGGCAGCTCGCGCACCAATAAGCTACAGCTGGGGTTGTTTGCTTTTTTTTTGTCCTGATGAGGGCCCTGGTCCATGAAGGATATAATAATTTGAGTTGCTTAACTAAAGAAGCTCTGAAAAGTCAGTATTCCCGGACACCTGCTACCACCGTCTCTCTGAAAACCTTTGGAGACACAGGTATTGACCTGCAGTTCAGTGAGCAACAGCGGACAGAGACCACTGCACAGAAGGAGAAGATGAGACAAAAATGTAGTCATCTGATCTCTGCCTCATCATAACTTTTGCGATGTTGCAATCACTGCCAAACGATCAGACTGTCCGATGTGTGTGTCTGGACTAACATCTGCCTACCTGTTGTGTGCAGGGCTCCACTCCTCACCTGGCGGCTGCTGCTGCTGCTGGGAGCCATCCTCTGGTCTTTCACGGGCAACAATGTGGATTAATCAACTGTTTGTAATGACTGTGCTGGCCTGGACCGCCCTGTCCTGTGTACTCCAGCATGCAGCTGCCACACTCCTGCAACTTGGTTTCCACCTGTCTGTACCTGGCTGTATCTCTGCCTAGGCGGGCTAAGCACACTGGAAATATCTCCACCGTGGATCCCGGCGACTACAAACCAATACAACCCATCTCGTCAGCCCTCAAAGAAATCCGGATGGAAAGCTGACCGCAGTGTGTTAGCCCGCTTGGCTAGGTGTCAGCATCAGACACAAACACAACAACGTCTTCTTCGGACTATTCAACATCCGCTTCTTCTGAGCAGTGGTCCTCTCCTCCAAGACCTCCTGGCAGACAGTAAGTTGGATTTACTGTGTTATTACAGAAACGTCGCAACAACCTTATTATTCTTCATAGCTCCTGTGTTTGTTTACATCTGTCATCCACATGTCTCGCGACAAATCACATTCACGTTTGATAAAATCATAGAAACTCTACATCTTCGCTTCAACCTGCCATGAGGAGGCAGAATGTCTTTGTTGACTGAAGTTGCTGGTTGTTAACTGTGCAGGTCTCATTTTGTGAGCATTGTGACTGGTTTTAGGTTGACCTTTGCTCAGATGTGTGTTTGAGTTTATGTTGGATATTGCAGTGTTCAGGCACGTGAGGCGGTATGAAATGTTTAATATGCTGAAGTTCCATGTGACATGGCTCTGGCTATTGTTTTTGCTGCTTTGTTTGATTGTTGGCCCCATGGTCCTGTTGAGGGCCCCGAGTCTGGGGCCACAGTTAACCCCTGGATGAATGCAGTGATTGTCCACAGCACCTTCAACCAATATCCCAAAAGGCTTTTTGGGAGAAAAATGTGGCATCATTTTGTGATCATTATAGAATACAGTAGATTAGATGACAAGATAATGCTGGTGGATGCTTCTTTCTCATGCTTTCCTGACAGTCTGCTATGGAGCCTACAAGTTCTATTCTTGGCGTTATGTTTGCACTGCGGTGTCTCTTGCCTCTACAGTATGTCACCTCTAACGTGTCACATTATGTCACCTCTAACGTGTGTGTACACACCTTCATGTTGTTTGTGTGCAAGCAACAGTTTAACTGTCTTAAGTTACCAGACAAATTATCTCCATATACCAGTCATGGTGTGTGTGTGTGTGTGTGTGTGTGTGTGTGTGTGTGTGTGTGTGTGTGTTGCTGCAGACTTGCTACACCTGCACTTTCCACACACAGGTGCAGTAGACTGAAATAATTACAGTCTACTGTGCCTGCCTTCCTTGTCTCTTGGATTTTGATGTCAGATAAAGTTGCTTGTGGTGTTATTATACTGCTCCTGTCAGTCCTGGAGGAATTAGATCTCTGGTACCTACAACATTTGTGGCACCTTCACTACCTGTGGTGCAGAAGAAATATTAGCACCATCAGATTTTCAGTATTTTGACATCCACTTTGTACTGAAGCGTCAGTTCTAGTGACACTCTTCGCCCCAAACAGAGCCAGAGATGTCTGTCAGACAGTCGTCTGAGTGAGAGATATCTGCAGAGCACAGAGCGGCGCGCTGTGTGATATATAGAGTCTGGATGGCTTTCATATCATTTTCATAAGGCTCAGTGATCTTTAATAACTTTGTGATGCCCTGACTGCACTCTGTGCTCACCCTACTCCAATCGCTCGGCCAAAATACCTCCAGTTATTGACTCATACATCACCTAACTGATTTCATTGTATTTACTCAATATGTTTGATATTGAGGCACTTATTGGGAAAACGTAACACCCAGTTATCCCTTCAATTGACAGACTGCTGAGTATTATTTTATAACGTGAGACTGTTACATTTTTTTCCTCAGTGCTCTTCTCTAAATCAGTGGGTCTGCCTAAATCTGCAAAAAAAGAGCTGCTTATAAATAAACTGCATATTTTCTGGGTGAATTATGTTTTTGTTTAATAACAAATCATCAAATGAATGAATGATCTGAAGTGATTTGAAAGTATGTTTATGCGTCTCTCGCTCAGCGCTTAGATCTCCTCCTCTGACCATTTACCACACTGCCGCTCAGATTCAAATGTGTGCCGCTTATGAGCCATGACATACATTACAATCATCAGTCTTCACGGCTGGCTCTTAACCAATGTATCATGACAGGCAATTGACTCTGTGTGATCTCTCCTGTTCCTCCTGCTGAACCGTACAGATACGATCAGAGCTGGGGTGCAGATGCGAGGCTGGGAAATGGTGGCAGTTCACTGGAGTTAAATTGTGCCCCGGAGAGGAGGAAGTGTAGCTTTTCTATCAGATGGAAAGATCAGAGGAGACAGATAATTCAGTTATCACATCTGCGGTGATTAGGGGGACAGGACGCGGTTTTGCCGATAAGGATCTTTGGGCGTCTTGGATACTCTCTTCTGTTGTTCAGAAGCTGAAAAGACCGAGGACCGTGCCCTCCTTCTGCTCTGTCATTTGTCAAATTTTATCTCACCTTGATTAACCGTCTTTACTTCTTTGTCATTTCTTATTCCGTCCTGGTTTGTCTGCTCTCACCTCATTTATGAAGGGATCAGTGAACTTGTGGAAGACTCAAATCAACAGACAATCATCCCTCTGCCATTCCATTTGGTCTCATTTTATCTCAGTGGGACTTGATTTGGACTTGTCCCTCGCCTTATCTAATGTTGTGTTGGGGTCTAATATCTTTAGACCCCCCAACCCTGCACGCAGAGGGCTACAGATAAACAGAGAACAAAGCTACACCCTTCATGATTCATTTCACTTCTTCTCATCTAACACGATTGTACCTGAGAAAGGGAAGAGAGAACGACTGTCATGCTACGAATGTGGTAACACACTTGAGCCTACCATGATACAGCTCATCTTTTTTGTATTTGTTCCTCCTCTAGTATTGTCAAATTTCATCAGTTAATTGTGTTACATATGGTTTTGTCTGAATATTTCTTATTGTCATTTTGTCTCATATAGCTGCACATATTCCCTGACCCAATCTGCCTTGTCTCATATTTCACCACTTCTTGTTTTATCTCTGTTCCCTCATCTCATCTGAGCTCATCTGTTTTCGTCTCATCTCGCAAATTTCATCTCATCTCATATTTCAGCTTCATC
>OMNW01011421.1:0-19285 GCA_900303245.1 Selene dorsalis | reverse complement strand
GTAAACACCATTTAATTCTTCCTCTCCATAAACACACACACACACACACACACACACACACACCGACACCATGAAAAGAGCCCAAATAGCAGTTTTTTTTTTGTTTTTTTTTACTCATTGCTGTTTTTTTGCACTGCTCATACTCGTCAGCCTGGTCATTATCCCATCACGCTCGCCCAGTCAGATCTCATCACTGACTGCCAAATCACTGCTGAGAGCAGATGACACAATGTGAGTATGTGTTCACATGTTGTGTGTCTGTTATATATATGCGCTGTAGATTTTTATGTTACCCTGTGTACCTGTCAGCAAGTCGTACAGCATGAAAGTGAATCTTTACAGATTTTTCCATGTGTATTTCATAATATATAACCCTCTCTGTTTAATTAGCAGATAAACAGCTTTTGATATTATTTTCATTTCACGTCAGTTCCATCAAGTTTTACAGTTTAAATACCTTTCACCTGTGTTAATCATTTTTCAATATATTCTTCATATGTATTGAAACCATTGTGCTCAATAACTCTGAATCTCTTATTGTTATAGACAAATGACTTTTTATAGTACTGATAAACAGTAAGTTATATACTCTTCTTGCCCAACCGGCAGCAAACTTTGCAAGACACACCACAACTGGGGGAACAAGAGCAAACCACTACCACTTCCCTTGAAGTTCTGTGGTGCCCCCTCAGAGAGGCACGTCTCACAAATTTTGAAACTGACTGCATTAAGATCTTTATTAGTGATAGCACTGATAAAACGCTCTCCAATTAGGAGTGTGAATAGTGTTCCTTATGCTGTTTAGAAGAAGTGGGAGAGCCTTAACTGCCTGTAATGTAGAGCTGTGTCACTGCGAACAGGATGTTCATGCAAAGGAGAGCATGACATTCTGGGAATAAATGAAAGCTATGTGTTTTTTGGCAGCTTATACAGGCGTCAGACTTACACCAGTAAACAAGCAGTCAGATTTATGCTAATGCAGATGAGGTAAAGAGACACAGGACCATGACCAAACATATGGCCTGGGGCTGACTAAGCACTACAGATGGGGGCAGGAGGCACAGATGGCACACCTACTGGCAGATAGGCAAAGGTTGACGGTCAAATACAGTGTGTTTGAGTATTACAGTGGCATTACAGTGTAATGAAAAAGAAGAAAACTCATTCGAGCAAATGTAAATGTAAAATACAGAACATAGATGTTACAGAGGTGCATGTTTTTGATTTAGGGTAGACTTTATTTCCTCTTTCATGATGCCGCAGGAAGGGAATTGTGAGCAAATCTAGGGGAAAATGCACATTTACCAACCTCTGATTAGGTTTAACCCTCTCACCGCTGACCTTATCAGCCCGTTCAGATCATAGGACCAGTTGAAATCATAAACTTTTCAGAAAGTTGATGATACGTGGTTATTTCTACTCTCCACACACTAAACTTTTTATATATCATTGCTTTACTTGCAAAAATCTGTAAAGATCAAGAGAGTTTCAGTTATTACTTTCCATCACACACTGGTATGCACTGACTTGGTGACCATGTGAATTCTGTTTGCCTGCATATGATTGGTGGATGTTATATACACATGAACTAATCTCCGTTATAGGGAGTGGATGCAGGGACGGATGGGTTTAAAGAGGCAGTCAGGTGAGGATCAAAAATAATGTGCATTGGTAGTGTGACACGATATGGTGTAATTCAATGTAGGCTTAACTACCTTGAATGCTGGGTATTGATTGACATGAGGTACCTGCTTTTGTTTTTTATTCCCATCCTTTTCGTCTTATTTAAGCGAAAGCTCAGGTTATTTGGTGTGCCGTCTTATCTATTTTATCTATGGTCAGTATATCATATGCAGTAGATTTTAGATCAGTGTGTTCCCAGTATGTAGAAATGGCCAGGAATCTAGTGATGTGCTGCTGAGGATGGGCCTTCCACATAAACCTGTTTCAGCTACCTAAAAAAAAAAAAAAAAAGGGTTAGAGCAGCAGCATTGCCTGTGCACGGTCACATCGCATCTACAGATTTCAGGTCATGCATGTTTATCATGCATGATGTGAACGTGTCCCAGCAAAATCAAGACATAAAAACCTTGTTGATGTCATATTGATATCATGCCAGCAATATAACATAGAAGTGACACCTCTACTTCCTCTATAGTTGTTAAGGCTGAATCTGAATGATACACACATGTTGTTTCAGACCATTTGGAGCTGCATGGAGACAGTGTTAAATCTGAAATGTATTTACATGAACGAATGAGGATTCTGCTCTGAGGTGAGCTTAGAGGAAACTGAAATTTGCTGACATAACCAGTACAGCAATAGGAACAGCTTCCTTGAAAAAAAAATAAATAAATAAAAATAAGTCTTGTTGACTGGCAACAAGTGTTAGTATGTTGGTGAAGAATATGTTAATATAATGTAGTTTCCAGAATATAGTGCTGGTCCATCTGTATGCAATCTAGTATAATGACTGATCAGTACAAAATGATGTTATATGTAGTTACACGGATGAGTAATCACTTTCTGTATTGACTGACCCTTTGGCTTCCATCTATTCTTCTAGCTGGTTTAGGGGAAGTGAAATGGTCTGAAAAAGTTTTCCCCTCAGTGGTCACAGTGCAGTGACCGCAGAATCACCTGTGGTACATCATCTTCTCCGGATGACACTGTTTCTTTACTGTCTCTGCCTCCATTCTTCATCTTTATCACATAAAACGATGTCATAACAAGAAGGGATATTATTTTAGAATACTTGTAATAAAAGCTGGAAAATTGCTCTAGATGTAGATCCTGATGCATTTAGCCATAATAGCTTTTTCACACAGTCATAAGAACCTTGTGTTTACTTCTGGTCTGACTGAGTATTTGGAATGATTCAGGTCACAAAATTGTCTTTATTAGTAAATCTGACGAGTGCGATCTGATATGTGTTGTTTTTCAAGGGTATATTTGATTGTAAAATCCAACACATTGTTGGTAAAATCTATATAGACCTCATAGTTTGGGTGTGTGTGTGCTTGTGTGTTACTAGTAACGTGTGCGTAGGGCCTGTCATAATATATCGCACTGGGGCCTGTGATTCGGTTGCTATGCTGCTCCATTTATGCCATAGTTGTCATTGGCAACTAAAATACTTTGAGAAAACAAATTTCCTTTTAGCCGTTTGAACTAACATTAACTTAACCTGATATATTTCAGTTTAACAAGTGTTGCCGCAAAAAATGTTTTGTGGGAACTCACAAATCCAGAAAAATTGGCAGTGAAATTTTGGCAGCTATATTCAGTATTAACTTGGATGATATGTTAAAGAAAAACGTTAATCTGGGCGGTATATATTTCCCCCCGAATGTATTTTTCTAATGCAAATCAGATGCGTATGAGGCTAAATTAGCAGAGATAAAGGCTGGCCTGCAGCTCACTCAGAGCTGCCAGCCTCTCCTTAACCTTCCCTGACTCTCCCTCTCTCTCTGCTCTCTCCCCAGCCTCTCTCTGTATGTTTGGGTGTTTCGGTGTTCCCGTGATTGCTACCAGTTCCCAGCAGCCAAAACATGAATTTATCATTGCGCTCACGGCTCTCGTGAAAACTAATAGACAGAAATGAACTGTGCCCACTGGAGGGGGTGATTGTAGGGGAGTCAGTGTGGGTTGGAGGGCAGCTGGGCCTGTGGCCGAATTAGCTGGAGCCGCTCACCTGCGTATCGGCTGCGCAGATTTGGGCCACGCTGGCTCGCTAAGTAAGTATTTGCACGCAATCTGGCGTTATTTGATCCACCTCAGTGTCAAGCGCTTCCATAACTTTAAAAATTGAAGAGGAGGAGGTTCTCCCGTGGCTCTCAGCTGGCAGTTTGATTTAGATTTTATTATCCTTGCTTGGTTCTATAATAAGCAGGAACTGTCCTGTCCGATTAGGCATGCTCAGCGGCGCTCTCGGTCGGCCCCCGACTCGCTCCACCCCTAAGGCCCCCTCCAACTCCTTACTGAGTTAGAAGAGCTCCCAACAATCACCAGCCTCTCTTGCCCCCTCTCTCTCTGTCTGCCTGGGTAGGGAGCAGGAGGGGAGTTGCCTCATAGACTTAACCCATTAGCTGCTAGAGCGTCTCTCCCTTTCTCAACCCCCCCAGTTTCTGACGTTGGCCCTTGGTTGGGCCTTGTCCAGCCTTTCCTTCAGCTTCATGTATTGGTTCTTTTTTAATGCTTAGTTTATCTTTTCATCACAGCTTATTGAATTGTCCTATAATAATTATTATTTATAAATTTTTCATTTTTTATTCTTTTTTTTTTTTATTATGAATTCTTATCATTGTATTTATGTGTGGTTTGAGTGTGTTATATGAGAATTTCATAAAACCTGCAATTTTATAAACCCACCATTTTCGTTTTTAATTTGGGTATGTATTTTTATGGTGGGTTGAGGTGGGTGGGACTATTTTCAGCTGTGGATTGATACACTTTTAGTTTGAAAGTTAGTGTTTACATACACAATCACTGGCTTATTGGATTCGTTGTTGGTTTGTGTTTTACCATGGGATTTGTTGTTGTTGAGGAGAGAAATTTGGAATAAAAGCTGAGGCAGCTTTTTATTAATGTTTCTAAAAGAACTTATCCCACAGGGCGAACATTCATCATGATTACATGTCAAAATGCTGGACAGACAAGACAGAAGTTATGTACGTTGGTTGTATTCGTAGTTTCCCTCTGTCAGCTTGTCATGTGATTGGTCCTGTGTCTCTCTCTGTCAGCAGATGTCACACTAAGGTCCTGTGCTGTCATCAGCCATGGGTGAACAATGAGGTGGCATACAGTAGACCAGAAACAGTGGAGCACACAGTCTCTTCTCAGTATTATGTATATATATATATATATATATTTAAAAATCCCTTAAATGTAAAATAACTACCATTTTTAAAGTAGACATTTACAATGCATCATGTTATTATTAACAAATTAAATAAAAATAACTGATTAATGAAAATAACTAAAAATACAGAGTCCTTTTTTTATTTAAATGTGGAATGAAACAAACAGCAAGTAACCAAACTGGTATCACCACAATGATCTACAAACCTTTTGACCCAAATTTAGTCTTTGTTTTACATCAGAACTTCATTAGATGTATCGATTAAAAAATAATCACCACCCATGGGTTTTTAAAAGACTTTCAAATTCCTCTGTTGTCAAACTCAAGATGCAAAACGTGGCAGCTTTTCAAACCTCCTGCTGTCATACACTAAAATAGTAACAGATGATGTAAAATATGGATCCTAGGTTCATCACAGATTCAGCCTTATGTCTGCGCTAAGAGAGCAAAAAAGGGAAGTAAACTCTTGACTGTTTTCGTTCTTGTATAAACATGATGAGTGTGGACGAGGAGGCAAGTCTTGGAATATTTAAAGCGATGATGGGCTTGTTTGTTTTCTAGTACACTCAGATTGCTGCTGATTGCTCGGTCCGTTCAGCAGCTGAGCTATTGACTGTGAGGCTATGATCAAACCCCTGGGGACAGACTGTTTCCAAACCAGCACCGTGTGTGTGTGTGTTTGTTTACAAAGGAAGAAGAAAGCTGCAGTATATTTACAGTAGGACAGAACATTTTTTTCTCCCTGTGAACAAAAAGACGCATAACGCTACAGCTGAAGAAAGAATTTCATAGCTGACTAGCTTGCTTTTTTTTAATGCAGTTAACATAGTTATGCACATTTTTGACATTCATCAGCAGCCTATGACTTATTTGAAAATACATTAGGTAACATTTCTTGATGCAAGGCCACTCAAAGTTATAGCTGTAGTCAGTTTTGATTTAATATATATTTTTTTTTATTACAAAGACCTTCTTTTTATGCACTGGCTGTAAATATTTCACGGCGTTCATCACACATCTCATATGCTCTTTCAGTATTTAGTCTTACTATCCAGATATCCAATATCTACAAAGTGTTATTTAATTAAAACGCGGCTGGTGTCCACAGTTGTGCCTGTCAGTGTTTGGCACTTGGAAGCTTGTAAGAAGAAGTGCTTGCTGTAAAGTAGCCTGATGACAGAAACTGTAAGGAATCTCCCTTCTGCAGTGTGAAGCTGCGCTGCCTCAGGCACCAGGGCTGCTGCTGATGTGGAGGATACATAGCAGGATGTATATCTGCATATCTGTAGGGGGACTCACCAAGTCCTGGACCGTTTCTCACAGGACCAACCTTGATGCAACAGTATGCAAAGATCTGTTTTGCAAAAAAAAAAAAAAAAACCAGGAGAAGAACGAGAATGAGGAAGTTACCTCGTGGACAGTTTGTTCACGTAATTTTCATTCACGGCACCAGAAAATTGACCCAGGACTCGTTTCCAGTAAATAGGACAAGCGTTGCATATGCTGTCTGCACATTTTGTCGTTTTCTGGGAGGGTGGGTTATGCAAGCCCCCTTTCACTGCTAATTCCATCAAAGCTTTGGGAGCAGTTCTAATTGGGTGTCTCTATTTTTGGTTGTCTTCCAGCCCTGTTTTGCTGCCTTTGAGAAAAGGCAGCGCAGCGAATGTAAAGCTTTGTGATAACAGGGCCATTCGCCACAGTACTGAGTTTGACCCTGCAACCAGCCTCCATGACGGATGTGAGATGATTCCTAGCCCTCCAGCTCAGCAAGACACACTCAGCACAACTCAAATACACTCTCTCAATCTCCCCCTCACTTTCCCGTGTTCCCTGTTTTATTCTCGCCCTCTCTGTTTGTCAGTCTCTGTTACTCTACAGATCGACTGCATGCTGTATGCTGTCTATTTAAAGCTGGTGCCATAACCACCCACTGCTGCTTTAAGAAGTGGTGACTCACCTAAACAGATCAGCCCAGTAGACTGTGTGTGTGTGTGAGTGAGTGAGGGGTTGTTATATCATCTCAGCTTTAGCTCTACTTTTTTTTTTTTTTTTTCTCAGGCCGTCTCTGTTTGGTGACAAGTGCAGCTGTTTTGAAACGATAGCACTTGTCTGCGTGTCACACCGGTATCTGCAGAATCCCAGATTAATGCAAATTCGCACACGCATACACACACACACACACACACAATCTATGCACTTAGTGTTACTGAGTTATGTGCTATTCTGGGTGCATCCAGGGGACTTCCAGCTTATGGGAAAAGCAAATGAGCAAATTTGCATTTTCTCCACTTTGCTCAGTAATGCGATATATGTAAGGGAAAAATGAAGTGTGGATGAAGGTTGTGCGTCTGCAAAGGCTAAGTATGGCTGCCAATTAGAAACAAACAGGGCAATACGTATGCCGTGTTCTGTATCTGTGGCAGGAGCTCCGAGGCAGCTGGGCTGAGCAGTTTTCTCTGCCATGTTTTTGAGTCTCCCCCCCTCACTTCCCTGCATTATTAAATAATCCCTGAATAATTCACCGGCTCTCGTATCAAACAAATATTTTTACAACTTGCACCTACAAATAGTTGAAGGGACAACCTCTGTGCCGTGTTTATTCCTGTGGAAGACAAAAATTATGGCGCAAGGTTTGCTCAGAATCTCCGTCGTGTGTCCAGCTTCAGGCATCTGTGTGAACGATGGTGTGCACCAGCTCTCTGCTGCTGAATGCCATGACTCATGTCCTGGTGGAGAAGTTTCACTTCCTCTGTAATGTACACTGAAACATACAATACAGTACAGTACCAGTGTGTCTCAGCTGAGGACTGTTTGCTTCTCTGATGCTGACTCCAGATAGATACAGGGAAGCTCATGCCTGTGAATTTATACCATATAGTTATGTGATATTTACATATGTTGTCCCTGACGTATTGCACACATATGTAATGACTGTACATTTAATGCTTTTTTTTTTTTTTTTTGAAAAAAAAAAGTTTTTGTTTGTTTGTTTTTCTTTTTCTAATGTAAAACATATTAACTGTTTTGAAGTGAAGGTTTTTGTTGACCAGCTGGTGTGATGGGTCATCTCATTACGGATAGAAGCGTGTTGCAGTGTGTTACTATGCAAACACTGCGTGGTGGAGATTTTCAGATGCTGCCTAAGCGATGATAGGCGACGTCTGAATCCCAGCGATGACGCCGCAACGTCATGGCGGGCGAGGAGCGACTCGTGCGCTGACTTGTTAGTCACGCTTCGATGCACAGTTTAAAGAGGACTCCAGGAAGCCTGACACATGCGCATGCGCCTCACACACACACACACACACATTTTTTTGCACATTTGCACAAAAGAACACACAGCCGCTGAGTGCTTAAAAGGAAAGCAGCTGCATCATTTGGTAGTCTGACATGAAACCTTGTGTTTCTGTGAGGTGACTTCAGAACACAGTGAGGATTCATACACACTGTCACCATGAAGACAACATTAAAGGTGAAATATCACCTCAGAATCGTGACATGCTTTGTAAAAATGACACATTCCTGGCTCTCAATTGAAGATAAATGATGCGTTATATTTTATCATATTACAGCTTGCTGTTTTATTCATGACTCTGCTTTTAAAATGTGTGTCCCGTGGTGGGCTCAAGTATGATGGTTGACACAATTACTGGTATGCACTTAAAAAGCTTATTGAAATGCTTCACTTTTAAGTTAAAACCCATAACCCATTTCAGTTTTACAGTATGTATTTTATGGTTTCAAAATTAGGCCTGTACCCTCACAGGACCCTCTGTGAAGCCTGAACCAGCATTATGTAGAACACATTTCAAACAAGTATAAGAAAGATTTTCAGTACATATAGTATAAAATGTATTTATTTATTTTAATGTAATAACATATAACTCTACTTACATATTGTTGGTTAGTCATTAAGAGGAGTAGTCCAGGACTAATGACCATGATGATTCGATCATACAACCAAAAGAAAAAAATGTTTCAATTATAGCTACAATTGATTCAGTTAATTGCACAGCAAATATTGTTTTGTTGTAATATCTATAAATCAGAAAATTAGAAAAAGCACTCATCCCAAAGAAATGTAGATGTAGTACAATCTACACTTGTCCTAAACTAGCTGGGAAATCTGTACACTATAAAGTTATATTTTACCATTACAGGTGTTATTATCCATTGCTTATGACTTCTGAAGAAAAAGAAAAATGTATTTATTGCAATGGTTTTAAGTTTGTAAAAAAAAATGTTATGGCCTCCTTTACTCAGAAAAGCTGCTCGTCTCTTCAAATATAATGTTGTGTATTGAAGCTGACAGTTCATAGGAAAAGAGCTTCACTGAGCTAAACATGACGAGAGTTACTGTGATAGGTGCAAACATTAACTAATTGATAAAAAAAAAATGTTCAGGTGACTTATAAGTATTTCTGATTATAGTCTTTGTGATGTGTGAACTTTTTCAATGTAAATCATTCCCAGTATGTGAAAAAAAAAAATGAAATTGAAAATATTCATGTAATATGACTTGTGTGATTTCATAATAGAAAGAAAAAATCCACTCCTCTAAATATGTTTGATATGTTTAAGATAAATAAACACACACAGTGAAAATGCCTGATGTCATTACAGCTGTTTTTCGATCGTACGTGTAAGCGACCCACTCTGGCCTGATGCCAAATATTTGGGTGCTGAGCTCTACACGGTCCATTTATTAGAAAGGTGCTGGCTCATTATTTAACACAACTCCAGCAAACTCTCAGCAGCTGCAGCCGCTCTGTCCTCACATGCAATAAAGTTTGCTGCCTCATGTGGGGGATCTCTCCCTCTTTTTGAAGCAGACTTTTTTGGTCCATAATTTATACATTTACCTTACTTGCTTCTGCGTGCGTTGGCCTCCTGCATTTTTTAAAGGCCGGGTATTGAGGGATTTTCTGTCATGCTCTCTTGCTTTGTTCTGATCACGCAAGCTGCTGCCATCCCACATACGGGAACACTGGCAAAAACTGAGGTCTGACTCGTGCCACTTGCTGAAACAGACACATGCACATACGCACACGCATAGACACACTGGCACAGTGTCATGCTAAGAAAAAACATGCACGTAAGAGAGAGGAAGGCCTGCTCCCTCCAGCTAAGGCTCTGGGACAGACTGTCTCGTGCCATCGCGTGAGTGTTTTTCACACAAGCGCGAACCAAACTGAGCCATCCATGTGTGTCTCAGCAAGCGAAGGGGTGTTGAATCTTCCTCTCACACCCATGCATGCAGAAGCAGTCTTCCTCCTCTGCTCCCTGAGGAGGACACATTGCAGACAAAAACAGAGAGAGTGGGAGAGCCCAAGATGAACAGATTAAGAAAACACAGAAAATGTTCCTGGATAAAGTTCTACGATTGAATTATTCTCACACTAAAGAAAAAAAACAAAAACAAATAGAACATATAGAGTTATTATCATCTCAACAATGCTAACAGTTTTTGCATTGAATGTGGTGCACACATTACACCCCTCTCACCCCTAATACATGTATTTCATGTGGGATAATGAGATGAGGGATGGTAATGAAGATTTTTGTGGTGAATATATTAAACTATATCTGTAAAATATTTCATACAGGGTGGGTGGAGTTTAGATGTAACTCCAGGTCACAGGTTAAGTCATAGAAAGTTATATGGTTCAAGTGTGTCAGGTGACTGTGTCCCACTGCAACAGGTTCAGCACATCAGAAAAAAACAAGCGTCCAGTTTGATGAGCAGGAACAGTTCGTTTTACAATATATTTTCTGGGATTTTTATGCACACACTGGCTATTTTGCTATTTTCGATTGATTGAAGTTTTTATTATATTAAATTAAATTTTTAATCATAATATTGTAATATATCTGCATGACTGGCAGTAATTGGTGCACAACAGTGACACTGTGGCACACAATTTGCAAAAATCTTTGAAGCTTCCTGATATTCTATTTTTGGTAATAAATATGTTGGATGTAATCATTTTGGCACTGATTTTCTGCTCTGTGCAGCCAGTCATTTTTTATTGTATAGATGCACCATGCAAGAAGAAAATAAAAATAAGACATAAATTATACAGGGAACAAAAGAAATGTCTTTTGTGTTTATATATATTTCACAGTATTAAAGCAGGACTATATAATGAAATAACAACCCTAATATTCAAAGTACAAAACACAAAGCAACATCTTTAAAATACAAGGATTTACTCGGATGAGTTATTTCATTGTTATAAACATTATGAACGTTGTCCGACACTTCAAAACTCTCACTAATGATTATATTAGAATTTTTTTGCACAGTAAACCAAAAATATATTCAATAAAACAATGTCAATCCCTCTAATCTCAGGAAAATACAACTAATATTCAAAATAAAAGTTCTGATTTATAACGCATTTATTAAATCTTAGTGTCGTCTTCAAAAGGCTTAGCTGTCTGTTGTTGCTGACAATATTGTTCACAATAAGTAACTGTGATGCTTTCTTTTCCTCTACTTTTGTTTTCTTCAAATTTTCATTTTTCTTCACCTTTGTGACAAATTATTTAGCCGACACTTTCTTACTTTGTAATATTGATCTAAACTATTACTATTAGTCTTGTCATAATTAATTATCAACCTCTTTAGACAGAAACTAATTATCTTAACTTTTATCTTCATTCATTTTTTAATCATGTTTGCAAATGGAACCCAGCTACAAAGATATACCCTCATGTAGTCTAAAACAGGCAGTGGTTCAGATATTTTATATAAATCACTGACATAACTTTCATAATTTTTCACTTTTGAAGTTCATATGATTATGGATGGATTAATTTTTGCTTACTGTCCAAGGAAAGTCCCTGACGCCCCCTCCTCATCTCTTGGTCTTTCTCCCTCTCCCTCCTCCATGTGCTGTCATCTAGATTCCCTCCCTAACATGTAAATTTAGGTCAGGCCACAGTCTCCTCTCCGGGCTTCGCAGGAAAATGTGGAAATGGATTGTTTCACACCAGTTAATCTTATTGGGAGAAAGGGAGGGAGAAGTGAAAACAACAGGGACTAATGTGGAGGACAAGGGAATGTGGGGAGGACGAGGACCAAAGAGTGGGTGCGAACTTGAAAAAGAAAGGAAGAGAAGTAGACAGGAAAGCGAGAGTAGAAAGAAGATGGAATGGAGTGGGAAAGAGGGGGGCAGATGGGCAGAAGATAAAGAAAAGTACATGTGAGGAGATGGGAAGGAAGGGGAGGAGAGGGAAGGAGATGCAGGCGAAGATGGAGGGATGGTCATGAGACAGCAGGAGGAAGGAGGAGGAGCAGGGAGGAAAGGATAATACAGGAGGGAGAGGAAGAAGAGCAGAGTTGAGAAAAGAGAGGAAGAAAGGGGTATGCTACTCACGTCTCATCTCAGAGCTCTGCCAGCGTCACAGCTCTCAGCGCTGGCAGCTCGCACACTAACAGACAGGCCATATGGCTTCATTATGAGAGACACACACACACACACAATGCATAAGGACACGGCAGCCTCAACAAACTCATAATATACATACACACACTTGAAGGTGCATACACACACGCACGCAAACACTACACACACACTCAGGTGCAAACACTTGCAGGGAGAAGAGGAGGTGTGTGACGAATTGAATGAAGGGAGTGAGGAGGAGGATGTAATGGCACAGTGGGTTTTTCTACCTCCGGGGGCTCTGAGGGAGAGCAGAGCTGGCCCAATTACTGAGGCTTACATGAACACACACACATGCACGTTACACACTTAGTCACGCACACCTATTCTCAGCAATCTGGGAGAACTGGGAAAATAAAAAATCATCATTATCAGATACGGGAAGAGCAAATATTTGGAAAATACAAGTGCAAATCACAATATTTATGTAGTAAGTCCTCTATTTGGCACACATAAACAAACACAAATGTATACACAGAGTCCAAGTGGACACCGGGAAGGACAAACTTTTCAGCCGTGCAGGGGTTTGGGCAGGAGAGACTTTCTGGATAGGTCGCAGTCATGGTTGTGTAAACCACCTGACACATTACGGTCATTAGTGTCACGATGCAGGGGATGGATGATCCTGGTCATGAGTCCCCAGGGATTGGATCTGGTCCTCAGTTGGGCCCCTCCCTAAAGGGTCTTAGCAGGAAGTGTCCTGGGAGCGCTGTCTGTGGACTGTGTTGGAGCAGGGACGATGGCAGGGCTGAACATATCAATGTGTACACTCGCTAACAGGTGCAGACACACAGAGCTCGAGAGGTGCATTTATCGCCGCCTTTGTTGTGAGCTCATAAACTCGCGTTGCCATGGAGACCACTCAGTCAGCACCACCGCTGCAGCATCGTATGCCAGTTAAATAAACAAATGTACGTTACCTTAACTCGAAACAGATGCCGTTGAGTTAAAATGTTTAGCTACAGTTACAGTATTCAACTGCTTCGATGGTTTCCCTCCTTCCTGTCACTGTAAAAACTAACAGTTGTTGTATTTAGATTAAAATTATTTTCACTTCAGAAACACTTCACTTCAATAATCTCATCAAATTAATTGAGTTGTTTGTTTTTTTTTAACTTCCTGTCTTGTTTTACTTATGCAATTTATTGCAATCTAACTACTGTAATTAACTAATCAATTAATTTGACTAAAGTTTAGCACAAAAAACAAGGTGACATTGAAAATAAT
Source organism: Selene dorsalis (assembly GCA_900303245.1). NCBI lineage: Eukaryota > Metazoa > Chordata > Actinopteri > Carangiformes > Carangidae > Selene > Selene dorsalis. Next base: position 5,749 of record OMNW01011421.1, on the reverse strand, counting down.
TAAATTATTCATTTAAAACTATAAATATTAATTTTGAATGAATGCAGCAATTTTTTTTATTCCCCATTTTTGCAGCCTCTACTGAGCCCAGTGGACCAGTGACTCTCAACCTATTTGCCTTATCACCCCTGTGGCTACTTGTGACCCATTGTTGCTGGTGCATGTCCATGGGTTATGACCTTTTCAACCAAAAAGTGATTTTCTCCCATTTCAGTCTAAATAGTTTCTACTACAATGTAAAATTTCCATTTAATGCCCAAGAAAATGGCAAAGTAAGGACATTTTTTTTAAAATGAATAAATAATTTTTGTGTTCTTTCAGTTATCTCTCCAGTAAGCTGTGGTATAATTATCTTTTTTAGATAATAATTAGATAAAGTGGTCATGGGTATGTAAAAATTTCCACAGTTCTCACATGAGCCACATTTTTTTCTGTCGTTATTTCTAATGCGTGAGATATTGTAAATGTGAAGTTTCCCTGGAAGCCCTGTATTTCTCTCCCTCTGACTTTAACAACCGTCTATATGGAAATATCATCAAAACAAAAGCATTTTCTCCTCTGTCTGTTTCTCATATTTCAGTCCCTACAGACACACAATGTTAATGATCCGTAGTTTATTGTGTTTTTAATAACTATTTGATTGGTACAAGATGATTTACCACTGCTGTCTGTTATTGCTTCGTTGTAATCAGCATATTATTTTGAAATTAGCTGGAGAACCAAGTGTTTTTAATAGATTTAACAGGGTCCTGCAGAGCAGCAAGCAGACATTTTTATCAGATGATGTGGTAAGTATAGATTTTTCTGTGGTTTCCTATTACAGTATACGTGAGTTTATTGAATTCAACTAAGCATATAATCCTGGAATCGCTGACTCCTCTTCATTTCAAATCACTTTGTAATTCACCTGACATTATTAGATACCAAGTCATATGTTATACTTATACAGTGACTCAGTTGAATAGCTTGAAAACACATCAGTGGGACGTTTTGATGATACTGCATTGAATTTACTTAGTGATGCTGTCTGAGTGAACTGGTCTGTGATGCAATAAGGTTGCATCAAGTTCTGTGACATTTAAATAACAAATTGTGGACACGCACACACACACACACACACACACATTGCTTCATATACGAGGTGGAACTGATCCCAGGCTAGGTTCATTTATCCGTGTTGTGGAGATAGTGGAACATGAAAATTAATTTGCACATAGCGTACATACAGTGTATGTGTATGGACAGAGTCAGATGAACTAAATTATAAAACTGTTTGATTTAATTTCCTAGATTCTCTCTGCACGTCTACATAAGATCAGGCTTTGGGATTGTTTTCAGCCAAAAACAGTCCAATCTGAACATTTTGTTTAATTGCTCTCCATGCTGACAATGGTGAACGCTTTACAGACCCCCCGCTTCTATTGTTCAGGTTAATTCATCTGGGCCAAGTTATAGGAACAGATGAATGGACTCTGATGAAAAGAGAATGGAGCCCTGCAGTCTCAATCACCACTGGACGGGTGCTCTCATGGTTCGGGGCGGGGGGGAGGTGCCTGTTGCCAGGATACTGGCCGGATCCAGTCTGGAGGTCCCGCTGTTTTATTGGACAACACGCTTGACCCTCTGGTGACCCCAAATTGGCCCCTGACCCGAGTAGTCACACCTAATCAATGCAGCCATGCACACGCTGACTCAGGAAAAGGATGGTGCTGTCTACCTGCTGGTCCAGACACAGGGCACCAAGCGGCACCACGGATCAATATCATACAAAGTGACATCTGCAAGCATTTAAAATCACATTTAGTATAATTACTCTTTTTGATATGTTGTCATCGAGCTGACATGTGGCATCTGAAAAATGTGTTTTAAGTGGTTCCCCTCCAAGGAACCTGCAAAATAAACTAAGGGAAACTGTAAGGTATGTGGATATTCCTGCACAATCTGTATGCACACATTTGGATCCGTATTTATTGTCGACTTACAAATTTAAATTTTAAATTGAGTGAAAGGTGTGAATTTATATTATAATAATAAAAATAGAAAAAGAATACTGGAATGTCTAAACACTGGGGCTTTAAGTCGATCTGTCCCGCTGTGATTGCAGGGCTGCAAAGTTGTTTTTTGTTTTGTTTTTTCCAGACGTCCCACTATCACAGTGGTTAAAATGTGGCCGTGGTCCTGCAGTGATTTCAGCAGTGGACCACTGCTGCATGTCATACCCCTTCCTCTTGTTTATGTTTTCACCATTAAAACTCATTAAAACTCTCTAATGAAGGCTCCAATGCCAAAAAAATAACCATAAAAACTAACCCTAAAGGGATCTGACACAGGCCAATGCCAGACAAAACCCCAACAAACAAACAAATAAAAATTCCATTCATGATAGTTGGTGATGTACGATGTTATTGGTTACTTATAGATGACTTCGTTTTGGCCTCACTCACTTGATTCTTTTTGAAGTCTGGTCATTTGGGGCAAGAAAAAAAAAAACAATAGGTTTTAAAAGTGTATTCCTTGAATATGCAGTTGTTGATGTTTTTAAAAACCAAATATAGTGCATATGTCTGCCGGGCGTGGTACACGCTGAATATGAAACCCTACCTCATGATCTGGCCTGTCACCAGTCTGTCAGCAAATACAAACCACGCACTAATCCCATGGATTTCTTCATTCTGTGGCCTGACATGAGGAGAAATAGGACGACACGCCCAGTGATCTCTCAGATTGCTTTCGAGTGGCCAGCTGTCTCAGACAGTTCAGACTGGTGGGACAGCCAGGCCGGGCTCTGCACCACACACACTTCTGGAGAAACAGCAGGGAAAACAAACTTACACCTACGTATAGACGTTTGCAAATTCCACCAGCATGGGAATTCTTACCTTATGTCTGAAGAGAGGAGTTACAAAGTATGGGTGAACTGTGACGACTAGTATTATTACAGACTAAAGAAATCAAGATAATCTGAAATCAATTTGATTCCCTGTGAATTGTGCATAAATTAAAAAATATTCCTGTGAAATTCTGAGTCAGTGATTGGATTGAATAGTTTACCCTTGTATCTTTTGTTATATGATTATGTTTAGTTAAATCCTGTTTTTGGGATTATTACATTTTTAAAAGACTGAGAGTACAGTATTGGATAAGTCAGGAGTCCCACCACCAGTCAGCTGTTGGTTTCTGCTGTGCTCAGTCCATTGCAGACTTGGCTGCTTTATGCTTCCAGTCTGAAATATCAATCTGCAAAATCATTTTTTTCTGGAAATTATTTGATAGAAATTCCATTTCTCTCTATAATTAATGAGAGAAATGTTGAGTCATTTTACTTCCACATTTAACCGTAATGTTTTCACACGGAAAACACTGCATATATAGCACATGGGGCTGCGCAGAGCCATTTATGGGTTCACCATGATGAGTCACTAATGGAACATCCTTAAGAGTCATTTTCTGGTGCAATGGAGAATCTTTTTTTGTTGTGGCTCTGCTCTAATTATGAGAGCCTTCCTGAGCCAGACGGGACAGTTTACTGCACAGAGAGGTTTCCAGTTATTGTGGCTGAAAAGGCCGAACGTGGAATAAGAGGAGAGGAGTTGGCATGGATCCTCTGGCAGAAATCTAATCTGTTTGGATAAACACAACGCGCACCCAAGTATGGACAACGCCAAGTGCTCCTCCACTTTGACTTCATATGCAATAACGACAGATTTCCGAGGGTCTGGTCAACATCCAACTTGTTTGAGCCTCATCTTTAACATTTCCTAACAGCTGACTACAACTTTAGAGTCACATTCCTTTTTACCACATCAAATGAGCTGCAGTAAAGAAATTCCTGAAAGAAAATGCTGCATGAGTTTCAAGACGAGTTAAATAAACAAACAAAACTCTTTGTTTTTATGGGTTAAATGTGGCATATTTGCACCTCTCAGTTTAATACAGTTACAAACCCTCGTGTCAGCTCATTCTCTACAAATCAATATACATGTAAAAAGAAAAAATCACTTTCCTGTTTCATCTGTATTTCATTAACATTTATATTTCTGTCCACAGAATATTCCACACTCACACAAAAGAATATAATAAAGTGATAGATGAATGAGGTAAAGTTAGCTGAGACGGCTCCTCTTCAAGCGAAAATCCCACCCCGAGGAGAGGAGAGCGAGGCTGCTAGTGATTTCTCTTTGACATAAAAACTACTTTTGTGGCCCACTTATTCTTCCTTTTTCTGTAGGAAGATTTGAAACCTTACTGTGAATGTCTTCAGGCTGGGCAGAACCCGTATTGTGGCTGGATTTTGCTTCCAGATATAATTTATCAGCACAAATCAGCCGGCCTATTGGAATGATTAGAAGGTTTGTCTTGGCCACTGAGGCTATGCAACCCACCCACCTTGCCAGCCAACCAATCTATTCACCTGACCACAGCACCTCTGCTCACATAAATCTGCTCCACTGCTCCGTTTCTGCGTGCTAGCTCTTTTTTTTTTTTTCTCCTACGTGTGTGTTTCTGTGTGGTTTTGCATTCATGTATATTTGCATGTATGCATCTCCTTGTGGAGAGTTAAGTTTATGACCAAGGCCGCCATGTCCGTATTGAAACATTTCTTCTTAGAGACGGATTGGAGGTTTCCTGATCCGGGGCGTGCCACGCACATCCATCACAGCGGTGGTCTGGTTTCCCAGTGATTTAGGACTTATGAAGCGGCCCTGCTGCCCACTGTCCTCTGACCACAGCTATTCCATCACCCTCCCACCTCCCAGTCTTAATATTGCTACACCGACAGCCAGCAGCTCAGCCCATTGCTCTATATATATCTCTCTCTCTGTAGTGTGTGTTTTATCAGTAACACTGATTAATCTGAATGTCTGAAGAATAAATGAGGTGGATTTGGGACTAATATTGGCCGAAACTATCTCTCCGACTCAAGTGAAGTTGAAGCTCTCTGTTTGAAAACGTGTTTATTATTGTATTTCTTTTAATATACTAAAGCTGGTTTCCATGGAAGTTTTCTTTTTAACCTCAGTTGATTCTAATGTGAGTTTTTAGACCTTTGTTGCATAATCACCAGCTTTCTTTCTGCACAGATATGCTGAATAATATTTTAGCATATTAGATATATTCCTGTCAGAGTTTGTTCATTTGAAGTTGGAGTGTTCACACACCCTTTGCAGAAGTGTTATAGCTGAGTCTGTTTCAAGTAATATCAGTGTATTGAGAGGACAGTCGGATCGTCCTCGGCTGCGGGCTTGGATTTTTTTTTGGAGTGCCGACTGTCCGTTTACACAAAGCGGATTTTGCATCAGCCAGCTTAGAAGTGAACATTGCTTTGAAGTGCTCTAATCCTTCCTCTACCTTCAGACAACCTCTCCCGAGCCACTGCAGTGTCAGAGTGCCAGCTAACTGCACAGGCAGGACAGCCCGCACCACTTAACCTCAGAAACATACAGTATCCACACATACCTACAGGACAACAACATCCATGTAACACAGCTTAACCCCACACAAGTGCAATACACCCTAGACATAGAGCAGATGCCTGTGCATGGTTATGAGGCACTGATTCCTCTGGATTATAAAGAAAAAAATTCATATAGATCATCTACAAAAATGTAACAAACTTTATAGCTTGTGACAGATTTAAAGGAAGTGACCTGTCTGTAAAAAAGGACTAGTTTTTTTCTCATCTAAATTATTTCTAATTTTAAATACTTTTGAGGCCAAATTAAGACTTTTCATTTCTTTAAAACCACAA
>OMNW01011420.1:5717-27837 GCA_900303245.1 Selene dorsalis | reverse complement strand
ATTGATTGATTGCATATTTGGATTATTGCATACAAAATAGCATAAAGGTAACACCAGTGTCCTGTAAAACCACATATCTCAGTGAAAATGTTTAATCCTTCAGTTTATATGAAAAATCCAGTCCTCTTATAGAAAAGTGTGGAAAATGCTGAATTTGACTTTAACCCCTCTGATGATGATGAAGTGCAACAATATTCAGATGGTGAGAGGCTTAATATCACAGAATATCAAACCTATTCCAGCCTTAAATTCAATTTGTTGATTTTTTTCCCCTTTTTTTGGGAGGGGGGGGGGATCAGTGAAGGGAGAGGCAGCCGACAGCATGTGGCTCTGTGTGCAGCAGGTTGTTTCAAGTTGTTGGAGCCTTTTGATGCTGCAGTGATGAGTCTGAACAGAGAAGAAGAACAAGAACCTGTGGGTGATCGATTCAGACCATGAAGGTGTTGACCTCTGACCTGTCCGCTCCCAGGACTCTGGCTCTGAATCATCACAGGCAGCCTAAACTTTGTGACACTTGTCTCCTGGAGGAAAGCTGCTGTGGGCTTTAGGCTGCATCTGCACGGATTTCTGTAGATTTATTTAAAGGAATAATTCAAAAGTATTAGTTAATAAGTGACTTAAGTTGAGGTAAAAATCAATTTATTGACTTTAGTATATGAGAGCTGTCTCTTGTTGGTCCGCAAAACATCCAAAAGGTTCAGGTAATATAATATAAAAGCTGTAAACAAACTACAAATACACATTAATCTCCCTCTTGTCCTCTCTCTCTCTCTTTCTCCCTCTTTCTCTCTCCAGGCGTCGTCGCTCCTCTCTCCCTCTCTCTCCCTCTTTCTCTCTCTCTCTCTCTCTCCCTCTCTCCCTCCACCCCGCGCTCCTCCACACTCAGTCAAAGAGCCTGAACGACACGCGAACAATCTCATCAATAGGCGCAGCGTTTGCACCCGGCTGTGCGGGAGGGTTATTTATTAACGCCTCGACATTTGCGGCTGGTTCCCATCCACCCCTGCGCTCTTACTACTGCCTCTGCCGCTGCCGCTGCTTTAAAGCCCCGCACCTCTCCACCCTGACATGAATTATCCTCTGAGGAGAGGAGGGGGGGTAAGAGGCGAAGACGTGTCCTTTCTGTTTTTGCGGGGAAGTCGCTGGGGGTGAGTCCCCGCGCCGCTGCGCGCTGAGAGAGAGCCCAGAGGAGGAGCGGTGAAAAGGCTCAGTGCCGGAGTGAAAGCAGTGTTGGAAGCAAATGGGATGGAAAATTAAATGAAATTAAATGGCCTGACCGGCGGTATTGTCCCTCCTCTTTTTTTTAACAAAAAGAAAAGAAAAGAAAAGAAAAAGACACATTAATTACATGGTCGGATCTTTACTCCGGGACAATATTGCGGAGTCAATCAACAGCATTTTGCAAGTGCGCTTCTCTTAAATGAACTCTGCGTCTCTTTTAATGAACTTAAATAACGACCTGAGAAGAATCGGGAGTTTTGGGGGAGAGGAGGGAGACGTTTTTATGGGCGGCCCTGCCCGGCTCTTGCCAGCCTCTTTTTTTTTTTGGGATGGGGGGGTTTCAACTGTCTAAACGGTGGGGCTCTGATTTAACTGGTTGGCCATTAATGAGCCATGAATATAGAGGAACAACCTGTCTGCAAAGCAACGCGGTAAATACAGAGAGCAATGCCCCACCAGGGATCGCCATTCATGCACCCTGACTATACCTCAGGGGTGCCAAGGGTTCACCACCACCTCTCCTGGACTGGTTTCAATGGCCCTACCATTTAAGACCCCTCCGAGCTCAGAAGAAAACACATTTTTTATGTCGACCCATAAACTTTGTTCGGGTCTATTCAGCAGAGCCCAATCATTGTCCCACTTAGCAATGTGGCCTATTTCTCACAGATTCCCACGTCTTAGAAAATGACTTTGTGTTTGTCTAAATCCATTTATTTCTCCACATGTAAGCCCACACCTTCTGCACCTCTCACATTCATTTGGTCACACTTGTTTTAATTAAAAAGAAGAGTGAAATTCTCATGGTTTCTTTCTCTTTTTCTTCTTCTTTTTTTTTTGGTGGACAGCTTGAACTTTGTCCAGCAAAAGAATCTGAACTTATTATTATTCCTTTCAGATCTGAAAATAGGAGGAGGAAAAAAAAAGGACTGAGACAGGCTTTCTTTTTCTTTTAAAGTCCCCTTCTTGGCCTCTTTTTTTTCTTGATTTAAAACAAACGCCGCTCATGTTGAAGGTGTTTCACTCTTTGAGAAACCTGGGGAAAGATGCAAGCTGCACCAAAGACAGACCAGCTGCCTTCATGCGGGTGGGACATTTGCGACGCGTTTGAATAGTAATGATGCTTGTATGGGACTCCCACCAGATGACATGATTGGGATTTTAACCCAGACTAATATTCAAAATCGCATTAGAGAGGAGCCGAATAAACGGCACCTGATTCAACGCTGTTCATGCGTGATTTTATTCAAAGTGCCTCTCTCTCTCTCTCTCTCTCTCTTTGCCCCAGAAAGGGGCTGCACCGTTTCGGTATTCAAAGTTTGGCCCTTTTTTTTTTCCAGGCCACATTTCCCTGACTTAAACTCACTTTGTATCGCATGAGGAGACGCGGATAAAAGCGTGTGAAGTTGTGTGAATTGATATGTTTCGGTGTACCTTATAAATTCATACCTTTTCTCACTCGAGCGCCTCAGAAAGAAAGTGTCACTCAGGCCGATTCTCTCTGCTGTCCGACGCATTTAGCCGGAGATCTATTTGAGGAGTTCATTCCTAGGCAAATGTATGCAGGCAGGGCTGCGCGTGAATAGAGCAGCGTGTCAGCCGACCCTAATTGGGATTAAGCCACCCCCCCACACCACCCAAAAGCATATACACAAAGTGACAGAGAATCACAGGTTTCAAAGAAAGTCCCCAACTTTTGCCCTTCTCTCCCTCAGCTCGGAGTGAAACACCATTTTTCTCAGAGGAGGAAGGTTAGTGACCCAGTTGGCTCTGCGCTGCGTTTCTGTAAACTCGAAGTGTGAGCAAAACAAGTCGGATGGCAAAGAGCATGTTTAAAGACATGTAACCTTGACTGGCCTATGTGTTGGAATCAGGTCAGATATATTAGCAGAAGTCATGGTAATTATAGGCAACAAATGTCTGAATCATTTATCAGCTTTTTTTTATAAATTCTTTTCTTTTCTTTCTTTCATTTAGATCCTAAAAATGTGTTTTTTTAATGGATTTTTGTAGTTTTACCCCAACCACTTTACAGATAATATTAAATATAATTAAGAATACAAACGATAATAACCATAGCCATAATCATCATAATAATAATATAATATAGCGTCTGCATTTCAAGTTTGTCTTTTTTAATCAGGCATTTCTTCTCTTATGCTCACCGGGAATTTGAAACATCATTTCAGGGAATGCTTTTTGTTCTTGTTGTCTGGTGTCTGTGGGTGTAAGTGGGATGTAAGTCCGCGTGTAAAAACCTGCAAATGCTCGTTTTATTTATTCATTAGTTTATTTCAGCCTGATACTCTGGTCTCTTTCCAGAGCGCCAGTTTTTTTGTTTTTTTTTCCAATCTGGGGATGAAGCACCATGGAGAGCTCCGCATTATACACACACAGAGACACACATAGACACACACATACACACACATACACACACATTAGTCTATTAATTATATTGATAATATATTCCATTCCTTCATATATAGCCTAGATGAGTGACTTGCGGTGGTTTATGTGTGTGTATAGGCTGAATATCTTTCGGGTTGGATGCACATTAATAAATAGCTGTAACAAAAATGTGATCTAATGATCTGAGCGTCTGGCGGCTCCTCATTACGGCTCCGATTGACAGTTTTAGGCTCAAACTAATTGTGTCCCGCGTGTTCGGGTGGGATGAGCTTGTGGAAGTGATGGCCGAGAGAAATATTGATTGTTTTAACATGAACCATCCATATAGAATAATTATAAAAATGATCTGTAATGCGATGATATGGCTTTGAATAATGTATTGACTCCTTGAGGTGTTTACAGTCTCCTTGTTTTGTTCTAGTTCTGCTTAAATTGAAAGGTGAGTAAATGTTTCAGTGTATTTAAATGACCAGGTACTGATATATTTAGATTTTTTCTCCTTTATGAAATGCTGTGGTTTGATCCACATGTTGTATTATGTATGTGTGTGTGTGTTAACTCTGTATATAGTTCAAACTGTTGTTTCTAACACAGACGCTAAAATGTTCATGTGAACCAAGAAATATTCAAATTTCCATGTTCATCAAAGAACAATATCCTGTAGATCCCACTGTATTTGTAATGTAGAAACATGACAATATTTAATAAGAATAATGTATTCTGATCTTTAACCTATTTAATATAGTAATAGTGCAGTGATAATATTGCTGCCATAATAACACTGGTCCTCCCCCTGTCTTTGTTGCAGTTGTTGTCAGAGAATTGGTGTGTTGCACGTTTCAGCTCTCGGCCCTTCCAGCAGGACACTGAGAGTGTTTGGCATCTGCTGACCAGATCCAGTCGCTCCCGATCAGCAGCAGGAGGAAAAGGTGTGGATGTGGATGGAATGAGGACAGAAAACGGCTGTGTGCCGTCAGTCCGCCGCAGAGCAACATTTGACTGATGGATCCCTCAGCCCTCCAGAAAGTGTCAGGGCAACAGCCCCGACCCTCAGGTGACTCTCTCTCTCTCTCTCTCTCTCTCTCTCTCTCTCTCTCTCTCTCTCTCTCTCCCCCCCCTCTCTCTGTTTTTTGCTTTTCTGTCCTTACTTCCTTTCCCTCTTCTCCCTCTTTCTCTTTCCACTCAAAAAACATGAGCCACATCTCTCTCAGTGGAGCAAAAGAGCACAGGATGATATTCAGTGTCATTAAAAGGTACCTCAAACCAAAAACCTAAAAGAGACGTCAGACAAGGTAAATGAATGCTGATAGCTTTATTTGCAGTGAGGTGAAAAAAAAAGGGGCGGGGTGTAAGGTACAACAAAATATTTAACACTATGAAGTGAAGGTTCAGCGTTGCAGCAAAGGGTCATTCATGGTCTTCTTGTCCAGGGCAAAGGGCAAAGGTCACAGTGCCCAGACATGGGGTTTGGTCAGTGCAAAGCTCAGAGGGGCGTGGAGGCTTAAGGGTGAGAGGAGGTCACTAGGGAATTCACGCTGTTCATTCCTCGTCAGAGTCGTCGGCCGCACCGGTGATGGTGTAGGTCTGTTCTTGGTGGTCTGTCTCCAGCACGTCACCTTCGTTTTTGACTGTTCTGTTGGAGAGGAAGAAAATGAAGAGACTGAAACACACTTGTTACAGCTGTTGGACTGGCTGCACCTCTCAGCAGCTGTACTCTGGCCCTAACTCTGCCACATGAAGCAGGTTAAGATGACCAGATTAAATGTTGTTCTGTCCCCTGTGGTATAGAGAAGTAAGAGAAATAGAAATAATATTTGATGGTACCTTTACCTAATTAGCACCGTCCTCCTCTCCGTCAGTTCCACAGCCTGTCCAGTATAGGCATCAATGTTGCCATCATGTCCGTCTGATTCTCCACCGGTCTTCCGCTTTCCACCAGACCCTGACAACGCAACATCACCACCCACAGCCTCAGCTTCTCTTCCTCCCCCAGTTCCATTACTCTTCCCCTCTCCTACCCCACCACTTCCCCCGATGAACCCCGTGCCACTAACAGCACCTATTCCAGCACCCCCCACGCTGCTGTCACCCTTTCCCCCACTACCAGTGCCTACACCACCGGCACCAGTGCCCAATCCTCCAGCACGCAGACCTGCCCCTCCAGGTCCAGAACCCAACCCCCCAACACCAGTACCAGCACCAGCTCCTCCTGCGCCCATGCCCCCACCAATTTCTTTTCCACTCCCCATGCCAGCACCTACACCACTGCCCCCTATCAGTCCACCACCCATTCCACCTGAACCACCCATGCCTCCTGCACCAAAGCTCATCCCACCACCAATGGCGCTCATGCAGCCGCTGGTAAGAGACAGGGTTTGCATCATGCCGGACAGCCGCAGGTCTTCTCCCTCAATCAATTTTCTACAAAGAAAACACATTGACAAAATTATTACTTCCATGAATTAAATTATGCAGTAATTAGTCGATTTTCAAGTTGTCTTTTCATTACCTGTACGTTGTGATCTCAATCTCCAGAGCCATCTTGACGTTCAGGAGATCCTGGTACTCACGCAGGTGCAGCGCAATTTTCTCCTTCGTGGATTTTAGCTCAAGCTGCAGGGCTTCAATCCGAGCCTGTTGGGGTAAGAAAGCCATGAAATTACATTAGAGGCGAACCACTGTGGTGGCTGTATGTCTGATGCATGCGAGCCAGAGGGTTCATGACTGACTGTGATGTGACCAGGTGTGCACCATGTGACCACAGAGTCCACATTTACCTGCAGCTCCTCCAGTTCCTTCTTGTTCTTTTCTTGCATCTCTCGGATCTGGGCCTCAAGAGCTTCATTCTTAGTTCTCAGGGAATCCAAGTCGCGTTCTCTGTTTTGGATCTGGAGATTATTTTAGTGTGATTTTATTATATTATTATAGGAATCCAATATTGATCCTCAGTCAGTCTAGATATATCTTCTTTTACTCTTAATACTTACATCCTTTTTGGCAGTTGCTATTTCTTCTCTGATGCCTCGAACCTTGTCCACATGTCTTGACGTCTTGTTGGTTAGATCTTCAAACTTGTTTTTATACCATGAATCCATTTCCTAAAAATTACAAACATTAGCATGAATGAATGTCGAACAGTGAACATTTCGCTGCATAGTGCAGTGCTAATACATGACTGTTCTACCTGGAGATTTTTGGCTGCAATGTCGTCATACTGGGTTTGGATTTGTTTCATAGCAGCTGCGAGGTCAGGCATGGAGAACGCACTTTGGGCCGCAGCATGAGCGGCATAGATCTGCTTCATGAGCTCATCGATTTCCTGGAAAAAACAGGATGATCATTAAAGATTAATGATCATAAAAATCAGAATTAGTCTTAACATGTAAGTCTGCCCTGAAGATATTATCCACCTGTTGATGGACCCGTTTCAGGAATTCAATATTAACTTCCAGTTGTTCCAGCTTCTTCTCCAAGGCGATGCGTGAGGAGGTGGCTTTGTCAACATCCTGAGGAACACACACCATTATCATCAAGCAGGTTCATGACCGTAAATTAATATGATAATGAAGAGGATATTTCCTGATTAAATGGAACCTACTGGACGGAAGGTTTCAATGTCTAACTCAGCTTTCCTCCTCAGCTCCACTGCCTCCTCATATTTGATTTTGATGGCCGCTAGTTGAGCAGCTGCAGACTCCTTGGCCGCCAAGGAAATGTCCTGAAAACCAAGAAGCCATAAGTAATATGCTCATCTATTAGATCTGAAGGTGTGTGCAGGGGCATGTGTAAAATGCAGATCAGCCTCTTTTGCATTTTATCTTCAAACCTGAATGTGTGTGTGTTTGTGTGTGTGTGTGTTCGTGTGCATGTGTCTGCAAATGCATAGCCAAGCCATCTCATCTGTGCATAAATCGTGGCTGAAGACAGCTGTACTCCACGACATCTTAACACACTGAGGCCTCTCCATTTGCCTGCCGGAAATAAGCCTGTTACCAGGTAAGGAACCTTGAAAACACCAAGTTGACGTCTTGTATCATTGCTTGGATGGATCTTCTGCAGGTTAGTGAGGTGTAAACATCGCCAGAAAAAAAGAAATTCAGAGTTTCTGCTTCATTGAGCCTTTGAAATGCAAAAGAAAAAGAACAAGAAGAACAAACAGAAGCAATGTGTGCTGCTGAGATAATTCTGTCTCACCCGCTGAACTCTCATCTGGTCAGCGATCTTTTTCAGCTCCTTCAGCTGCTCCTCATACAGGAGGCGCAGACCTGAAGGCTTCTCAAAGCGATTCTGGTAGGCCTCGATCTCTGCTTCCAGCAGCTTGTTCTGCTGCTCGAGCGACCGAACCTGTAAGAACAGGAAAACTTCAGCTGTGATATTGTGTGTATTCCTGAACAAGACACCACAACATTTTCTTGTCTATGTGCTCACAAAGGTAAGAATAATATTCTCCCACTTTTAGCCAGTCTCAACAAAAATAATTTAGTGTATGAGTTTTAATGCTTTTACCTTATCAATATAGATAGCCAGCCTGTCATTGAGGACAATCATCTCCTGTCTTTCAGTATTACGGGTGCTGAGGAATTGCTGGTTCTCAGCTGCAGCCACATCCAGGTCTATGGCAGGTTCCCCACCAGGCCCGACACACACCATGGCTCCTGCGCTCACTCTGGAAAACACAGAAACATGCCAATACAAACCAAGTCTAGAGACAGGGCGTGAAGAAGTATAACTTAACTTTCGCTTTCAAGTATTTTTTACAAGGTCACCTAAGGAATGAATAAACTGCATATTTTTCTTATTGATAAGCATAGGGTTCTGATCCAGCTTACCCTGCTCCAACCATGCGAGACCTGCGTGCAGCTGAGACGGTCCTCCTTCCCACTGACTCCACACGCATGCTGCCTGCCACGGCTCTGCAGGGGAAGCCCACGGAGGCACCACGAGCCTCCCTCCTGATGGGCGATGGGCTGGACACCCTGACCTGATGGGACATGCTGCTGTCCTCAAAGTGACGGCGGTAGGACGAGATCCGCTCTGGGCTGCACATGATGGCGGCAGCGATTGTGTTTCCTCTGATTCTCTGAAGGGGAACGAAAGAAATACTCAAGCAGAGCCTGTCTGTGGTCGACTGCACTTCAGTGCTGCTTCAACTCGCTGATCAGCAACCCTGCCTGAGGTTTTATACCTCATATTGCCCGTCATGCCTCCTCTATGCGAGACATCCTGGCTCATGAGCCAACACCTGTGGAATCTTGAACCTCTGCACCAATGTAGCCATGACCTGCTGCTCAGATATCTGTCATCAGTTTGTGAGGGGCAGATCTGGGCTGTGGCTGCTGGCATCAGTACAGGGTTTAGTTATTAGTCTCTGTATCCTGGTTATAATCATGCATCACTCTCTCTTGTGTATCAGAGCCACTAGTGGATTATTTGGGGAGTATGGTACATCTACCACTGCAGGGTCCACCACATCAGTAGGCAGGCAGGCAGGCAGGCTCTGGTCAGTCATAGCAGCCAGTAGGTGCAGCCCTGATGTGATCTGCTCTGATGGGAAGGACTTTAATTGAACGCTGAGCAGAAGCTGGAGGGTGACCTGATGAGGCCGTGGCAGCAGAGGAACAAAGAGCCCTGGCAAGATTTGACATAAATTAGTATTTATTAGCCCAGTCGGTTTTCAACATATTAAAACTGGAGTGCATGGGGGAAAAAATAGAAAATGAAATTAACTGCTTTGGAGGCAAAATATGGAGGCAGGAGAAGGGGGGAGGGGGGGCTACAGTCTAGAGTTTACGGTTGACATGACACAGTGATGTGAGGGCAGAAAAAAAGTGGTCAGGCCTCTTCATTGACACCTACAGGGTCACTTTGTCAAGGGTCAGTAAACACTGTACTGTCCTTAAAGTCTACTGTAAACATTTACTGCCAGGAATGTCAGCTGTTAAAGAAAAGCATTTGACAGAACAACCAAAATATGAATTATAATCTGATCTAAAGCCAGACAATATAAAACACAAGATTAAAAAAAACCTTTGAATTCTACCTATAGTTTATTTATTTATTGCTGTTGTAAGCTTTGTGCTGATGGATTAAGTGACCATCTATTCTTTTCCACTGACCTCAGATCTTGCATCTGCCTGGGACTTTTGGGAAGAGGTGGAATCTGTATCTCTGCTCATTCTTTTCATGTCACAACCCATCACTGTGTTTTCACATTGTATATTACACCATTTTGTTACTGGCTCAATAAAAGAGAGGTTTAATATTTCATATAGGGTTTGTGATTTGCTTGTGTTTTATGTCAGTTACACAATTAAATAACAGTTCAAATGATAGGTTGCACTTGGGGTGATGTTACACTCACAGATCTGCTTCAGTGCCTAGTATTTATTTAGGAATATGAACAGTCGTGAGGGGTTTCCTCACCTGTGGAGAATATTGTTTAACACAGGCACAGATAGCATCATCAGCAGATTCTTTACTCATGCATCAAGATCGTCTATGAGAGGTCAGTTTTCTATTCACTGACAATGACTCAGTATTGGCAAACTGCTGCCAAGTTTTGTGAGGCACTTAATCATTTATGTATTTCAGCCCCTGAGACATTATTACATTATGTGCATTCTGTCTGGACTTTCAGCTTAAGCTGTAAAGGGGAGGTTAACAGGGAACAAGGTCCGTGGCCGTGGTCAACAGAGAGGCATTCGGCTCAGCTGAAAACAACACATTTATTATCATGGTTGACGGGGCGACCTGTTAATGTTCCATGGAGGGTCGGTGGCAAATTCATACAGAGGAACTGTGGAGATTCGACATGGCCCCTCAATACTGTAGATCATTTTAGTCCCAGCAGCTGTCATCTCAGCATGACTCTATTTATATCTCATTATTGTGGGATATAATAAGTGAATGTCTGCTCCTGTCTTTTTTTTTTCTTTATTTACTGTTTTTTATTGATTATATCTGTACAAAACTGCCCACCCCACAGAAAAATCACATCACTTCTAATTAAAATTATGATTTTTATTCACTGAATAATGTTGGCAACAACTGCACTGACTGCTGCATTTATGAGCAAACCTGCTAGTTAATATTTACAATACACGATCTCGAAATCTGTTCATAATATGCACTGGAAGACCGATTAACTCACAATCATACACAGTTTAATAGTCTTTTGCATAGTTAGTCTGCCCTATTCATATTTATGGCGTTGTGTACAACAGTCACCGGTTATATGTGTTTGCTTAGAACCTGTAAAGGGTTTGTAAAGAGTTCTGTGTTCAAACTAATTCACAAAGAACTTCAAGTAATTTTTGAAAAGAGTTTTGAAAAGCAGCAGAAGTGATTGCTCAGGTGTGCTGAGCTCTCTGGTTTCAGTCTTTGGGATTCACAGATGCGGAAAACAACTTAAATCTCTGGCTCTTCAAAAAAACAGAAAAGCGTATGAACATTTTAAAAACCCTTTACATGGCTCTTCATTATGCTCTGTCACTCTCCAGGTAAATCAAAGAAAAAGCTCTGAATAATATTTCATCTCTTCTTTTATGCCTGGATCAATTGTTGTGTTGCTCATTCTTTGCCCAGTCTTGCCATCCACCTGGGTAATGTTGAACGCTGGGGGAAAAAAATGGAAGAAAACAGAATGAACTGACATGTGCAGTTGTGTTTGATTGAACTGTAATCACAGTGCATTTAACACCCCCGCTGTTGGCCTCTTAAACTCATTATCTCTTTCTTTCTTTCTCTCTTACTTTCCAATCAGATACTGGAGATATGATGTGTGGCATCTTTCCAAAGAGCACTGCATGATGGGCTGGCATTATGCAACAGGGTAATGATCTCAAGTTGGTGAAACTTAATGCTGTCTTGTGATGAAATATAAAAACCAGTCAATCTGTCAAAACTCAACCATTATCTACCATAAACCCATAAACTGCTCCTGAGACCAGGCTGTTAAGCAATTACAACTTTAAGAAGAAACATCCCAATGCTTTTCAACATTAACTATATAATAATTCAGTCTCTGGTTGACTCATATAATGACAAGTGGTATATCAGACATATGCCAAGGAAACATGTCTCACCCTTTGTATCCCAGTGAGGCAGCAGTGTCCAGTGCGTTTTTGCTGCGGATCCCTGCCAGACAGGTGAACACGATGTTATCTGTCTGCTCGGGCATTTCACCACCGTACTTTTCTTTGAACTCCTCTGCACCCAGCTGGAGGGCAGTGTTCACCTGTCCCACTGCAGAGACCAACAAACAGAGAGATCAAGTCGTAAATATGTGCTGTTGGATAAATCAAAAACATTAATGGGGTTGATGTTTCTACTTGAAACTGTCTCAAAGCACTAGGCATATTCCTCATACCATTTAGCAGGTTCTCTGGAGGTGTCATCTAGACTGAGCTCAGGTGTTTTATATTTAGATTGGATGTTAAATATAGAGATTTAACTTTCAAGTAACTTGTCACAATGAGGACAGAGACCTATAACAGACCTCCAGAGATATGCTTTGTAAGACAGAGTCAGACTTTATGATTTAGGATATTCCTAGATGTTTTAACGACCTGCAGACAAGACAGACAAACTCTTTGACTATAATCTACAACAACTATATTTTCAAGGAGAGCAGCACTCACAGGGGACGTTAATGGACCCGGGGATGAAGCCGTACTCTCTGAGCTCCCATGGCTCCCTGACGTCTATAACCACAGCTTTGCGACCGGCCAGAAGCTGCTTCAGCTGCTCATAAGTCACATCTGCGCTGGGTGGCGTTGAGCTGAACCTGCTACACAGTAGCCACTCTGTAGCTAAGAGCAAAACAAACAACATGTTATACATTATATGAACAAAACATGGTGGTGAATCACGAGCTGAAAAGGAGATACTTCAATTGCCGCTCGATAAGTTGACAAATGAAGATAATGCTGAATAAAAAACTCACTCTTGCAACCAAGATGAGAGTTGATAAGCCCAGACACAGCGCTTCGTGCTCCCGAGACAGTAGCCCCTGGCAGGGCGGTGCTGGTCCACAACAGCCGCGGGGCCACCCCTGTAAACCTCCAGCACCTTCTGAGAGCCATGTGTGTGGAGCTACACTCTATATTTCACTCTATATTTGTCACTTTGTCAACACAAATCCGTTATTTGGCAATGTTACTACGTGCTCGGACTCACTTTGAGCAAGCTCAACCTTTAAGTGATGACCTGCGCATGCGCAATACTACGGATCACGCAAAGGACAATATTCTATAATAATAATATAATACTCTGTACTTTCACTTCACGTCAAACTCGCACGCAAGTCACTGACCGAATATCTCAAAGGTCAAAATATTATCAACACAACCAAGTGTCGTGTATCCGAGGTTACTCAAACCGAAGCGCTATATATTATATGAAAAACGAAATGCCTGACGCATTCTCGGTTGTAGGAAAAACGATACGTCCTTATCTAAACATAGGCTAAATGTACTCTTGAATTCTAGTAATTTATCCACTAGTTATCCAGATGGCCAATCTAGCTTTCCAGATATCTAAATAAGCAAATTAATCATAGATGTGTTCACAATATCACCCATAAGCCTGAATTGAGTCATTATGTTCACCATAAAAAACAATTTAAACGAATACTCAGTCTAATGGTCCCAAAGGATTGATTTTGATTCCTGTTTTTATCTTTAGTTAATTAAATATGACACATATGATCACCATTTATTGGCACGTCTTTGTAAAACGACGGAAAACCTCTTCAATGAAGAAAAAAACGTAATACTTTACCTCGCTTGTATCGACTGTCCGCTGTCCCTGAACGCAGCATTCGGCCCAACTGAGCTACCGTAGTGCGTCACATGTTGACTGGTGTTGCTAGTTGTTGCTACCGAAAGCTTCACAAAATTTAGCAAGTGTGACGCTAAAACGATGAGTTATTGAGACACCGTCCTGTTGTTGTTGCTACTTCACTTCGAAATGCTGGATATTGTTGGATATACACACCTGTTAATGTTTTTTTTTTATTCTGACAAGCTAATGTAGCTAGCCTGATTGCTAGCCAGGAAGAGTTGACATCTCACTGTTGGCTTCAGGTTAGCTAACACTGTCAACATAGGAGCTGAAATAAAGAGGTGAGTTCGTTCTGCCTTTCTTTACATTTAAATATGGATATAATTTATTATTTCGCAGTTTAAGTTCTTTGATTAACTACATAAAAGTCTTTCATATTCACCTTAACTGAACAGTCGAGGCTAATTGAGGCCTCTGAACCGTGTTCTTTACCACTATCAGATTGCTCCATTCACCTTTCATTTGAGAGGCTATATTTATTCTCATCGACAGGCCATGCATTCCGTTAGTGTTTACACAGTTGAAAATCGGATTTCCAATGATTTGGCCCGGTATCCCTCTTGACGTATTTAATTAAAATTGTAATATTTCTCTATTTATCTAATTGACCATCTGTGTGTGGCAGAGAGTGTGTGTGCATGAATACACACACTCTCTGGCCAATTTATTAGGTACACAGTGCCTTAATTCCTCGGAGTTAAAGTCATTCAAGGTGCTGGAAACATTCCTATGAGGTTATAGTCCATGTTGACATGATACAGTCACATAGCTGCTGCAGATTTTTTAGCTGCACATCCATGATGTGAATCTACTGCTGTCATGTGAGATGATGTGATTTTGTGACATGGTGCGTTATCCTCCTGGAAACAGCCATCAGAAGATGGGGATACTGTTTATAAAGGATTGGGCAGGGTCAGCAACAACAATACTCAGGTAGACTGTGGTGTTAGTACTGTAGTACTAAGGGGCCCAATGTGTGCCAAAAAATTACCCCCTACACATTTACAGCACCACCACCAGCCTGAACTGTTGATAGAAGGCAGGATCAAGCCATGGTTTCATATTGTTTACACCAAATTCTGAGTAGAAAGCAAGTGTCAACAAACCAGGCAACATTTTTCCAATCTTCTCTTGTCTAGTTTTGATGACCCTGTGTGATTTGTAGCCTGAGTTTCCTGTGCCTAGCTGACAGGAGCAGCACCTGGTGTGGTCCTCTGCTGCTGTAGCTGTATGTGTTGTGTCTTGAAAGATGCCCATCTGCATTGTAATGAGTGGTTTTTTGAGTCACTGTTGCATCTCTATTAGTTTAAGCCAATCTGGCTATTCACCTCTGACTGTTGGCACCAACATGGCATTTTCACCTAGAGAGCTTTCTTCCCTTTCCTGATCTTGGTTTGAATTTAAGTAGATCTACATGAATAAATGCACTGAGTTGCTGCCATTTGATTGATCTATCAGATATTTATGTTAACAAGCAGTTGAACAGGTGTACCTATAGGCATTTATTAGTTTAGAAACAGTATAAAATATGATACTTCAGTTTTAGGACAGTGCAAAGCAAAGTCTGTTACTTGACCTCAGTCCACCTGTGGAGCTGTTTGTGTCGAATTTCGAAGGCAACTCAGCATAAATTTGTTACAAATATTTGCTGACTGCATTGTAGTAATTTCCAGAGTTTTGCTTAGCCAAATATAATCACGATGGAAGTTGAAGATGTGAGTGATGTGAGTGTTGGCTGTGCTAAGTTCAGGTATGCTAAGATAGTTTGACTGTGTGAAGTAAACTTTTGTGTTGTCGTCTGTGTTTATCTCCAGAGCTCCAGATGCGGCTAAAGGATCCTTTCTCTTTGAAAGCCGCAGATATGACTAAGCGGACTAATAAACCAAGGAAACCTCGAGATGAAGAGTCATCAGATGAAGTCAGTGGTAAGTCACTACAACAGTCAAGCAGACTGGTCATTGACTGTTCACTCAATTAAAAGTTAAAATGTAGGGCGTCACATGCATACATGTATGTGCAGCCACCACATGGCAGTGTCTGTTTGTAAAAACATAATATTAAGATTTCTATGAACAGTGATCATGTTTTTACTTTTAGCTGATTTGTCTACTTATGTTGTGTTGGATCAGGACAATGAGCTTTGTATGAACTTGCAGTGAAAATTATTATTTTTGATGGGATGTCCCAGAAATGTCAGAAACCTAAACAACATTTGATCATTTTGGTATATTTTGTTGTGTTTAATCAGGGTTGACTTGTCAGCATGTGAGTAAGGCAGTGGACCTGAGCTCAGTGAAGAAGTCAGTGCTCTCCAGCATATGGCTGGTGTGCTCTGACTGCCTAAAGGAAAGGACAATGATCGATGGAGAGCCAGCAGCATCACATGACATCCTGGTGTGCTTAAAGTGTGGTTTCCAGGTAAAATTTGTGTTTCATTTATTCAGAGTTTGTTTAAAATGTATATGATTTTTATTACAGTAATAATTGAGACACTAAGTTATTGTCAAAAATATGTTTGTGAAACAATTTAACAGATACATGTACAACCAGTGTGTTGTATACTGTCAAAGACTGAACAAAATGTGAAGATATAATTTTCTCCATATAATTTCTTTTCTAACCATAGACTTTGAGCTCTGTGACATGCATAGTGTTTAAATATGGACATGTGTGCTACGGGTCTAAATATACTTTGTGCTGGATAACACATATTTTTAAATGAACTATCTTACAGGGCTGTAACCACTCGGGGATTCAGCACGCTGTCAAGCACTACCATGCTTTCCATTCAGAGTGTCACTGCATCACCATTAGCTTGAGCACATGGAAGGCCTGGTGAGAAACCTGCATTCATTTTGAACTCTTGAGGGCAAAATTCAAGATGGTTTGGTTTGTGCAATAATGCAACTGCAGTTGTTCATGTTGTATAAAAAAAAAAGCCAGTTCAGGCGGTATTTTCTATTTTTATAGTCCTCCTTGTGCTAATGAAAATGTAAGCTGACATGTGTGAGCACATTCTGCAGTAGCTGATGCTGCCGAAACACTGTTAAGGCTTTGTCTGTTTTATTGTCACACTGAATAAAGACATGCGATACAGTTCAGCATGCCAAACTATTCATCTTGTTTAATTTCATCACTCCACTCCACAAGTAAAAGGTGCAGTCAATGCCATCAAGCTTAACTAAATAGATAAACAAATTTCTTAAAAATGAACACAATAGTGATTTTACTAGTGATTTTAAATACATTGTACACTGTAGGTGTGCATTGCTGTCTAAAAGTCTTCTTGTTCTTGCCGACCACATTTTTCAGGGCAGTTTCAATGTGTGTTGTTTTGGTTGAGGTAAGATACATAAATGATGGTTTTAGCCAATAACCGAGAATTAAATGCTTTTTCACTCGAGCATGGTATTTGAAGGTAACAGCTTTCCACTTTAGCCAAGTAATTCTGTCGTCAAATAATGGTTCAGTTCAGCAGTAGTTTCTTAAGGGCTGTAAATTCCATAGAAACTTAAAGCCTTTTTTGTGTCTGACTATGACCCCCTCTCATTGTAACAGGTGTTTTGAATGTAATGAGGAGCTCTCCACTCACTGCAACAAGAAGGCTTTGGCTCAGTCACTGGACTTTTTACAAAAGCACTCTGTCAAGGCAACATCAGGTAAGGTGTTTAGTAAGGTTCTTGAGGTCTGGCCACCTACTGATGTTGAATTAAGCTTTTATTATACATGCGCATCCTCACTGTAATTTCAGCAAGGCACAAGTTGCCTCTTTTTGAGTTTTGCACAAACCTTCATTTAATTTAGCTATGCTGTCTTTACTTGAAGTAGAAATGGGTAACCTTGAACGCAGACAACTCGTAATGATAATGACATATTAATCTCACATAGTTTTGTGCAATAATCTGCTGAGCGGCGTACTTTTCCCCAGAGTTACTATGACCGCAAAAAAACTGTTATTGTCTGTCTTAATGGACTTATGGTCACACAGGCTCCAAGTCGACTAGTTATCAGGAGAGACTGCAGGACACCCGCTCCCCCTGGTGGCAGTGGTTGACCAAATCTCTGGATTTAACCTGTGGTACTTAGTGTAGAGAAAAAATAGGTGCTGAAATGTGATGGGTGTAATCACGTAGTGTTGCACATGTGAGGATTCAAGTGCTTTTGTTTTGAGAGCCCTTTTTTTATGCTTTATTAGATCCATAATATTATCTTTGACATTAAAAAGTAGCATGTAGATCATCATCATGTAGACTGCTTAAAAGTAAAATCATATCATACTGTTAAGTTAATACTGATGTTTGACAGCCTGACTGTATACTTTCAGTCTTCCCTTTACTTTACTCAGACCACCTGAGTCCTCCTCCCCCCAGTCAGTCAACCATATATTTATTACATCCCCCTTCCTTCTCTGTACTTACACATGTACACCTTCTGTTGCTGCCTCCCTGTACTGCTCCTCGCTTGTGCTGGCATGCTGAGAGGCCTCTTAACAGTCTGTAGCTGATCAGGGTGGTGGGCATCATCACTTTTAGTCTCACTGGCTGCCTCAGCTTAGCCTCCTGCCCGGTGCCTAGTTGCCAGTGGCCAGAGGCCAGCCACCCAGACCCAGCCCCAGCCAGGCTGATCCACCCATAGTCTCTCAGCCACGGCTGTAGAGTTGTGGGTTTTGTGCTGCAGCAATCCCCCACCCTGCGTGTCGCATGACTGCACACATTAGAGGAATTAGGCGCTTGAGTGATGCTTCCCGGCTGGGTTCCCTGAAGAACAAGAGCAGCTGCGTGGGGTTCAGCCTCTGTTCTGTCGTTCTTTGTCTTTCCATCACTATCTGTTTCTGTCCCCTGCTTCCTGTGCTGAGCTGCTGTATGTCTCACCACCTCTGGGCCTGTGTGCTGCACTAGTGAGAGCCAGGACCCTCAACAAGTCAGAGCGACTAGATCCTAACAGCTGGAGTGCACTAACTCTCAGTGGACACACACACACAGATACACGTACACAGAAAAAAAAGTTCAAATCAAGCAAATACTCTGTTTTTCAATCTGTCTTATACATGTTCTTGCCATTATAGATAAAGTGATAAACTGTATTCTCTTGACACAATGTTTTCTTTGAGCACAGAGAGCACAAGCTCTTCCTCGAGCTCCTCCAAGTACATTACATACCTGAGGAATCTGTACCCTCCTCTAGTAAAATGCCCTTTAAAGTTTTTTTGTGTCAAACCTCAAAGAGAGAGAATTACTGGAAAAAATATTCAAATTGGTTGGCACATGTACATTTTCAGTATTACTGTTACTCTGGACTCCATGATGTTGGTGCAAGTTTTTCTTCACAATATGCAGTATTTGTTTATAAAATCATATATGCCACTTCTTGAGCCAGTTAAGCAAAGGCTGTGACTGAGCATTGTGCTCTGCATGTCCATGTTTTGGTGGAGCTGCCCTTTAGTTTCAGTGGTGCCGACCAGGAGTCCACTCTCAGTAAGGAACAATCTGATGAGCTGGACAGTCGCTTGCTACAGCTTTCCCCTTTGCCTCTTTAAATTACCTGTCACCTTTTCTTTCCACCCAATTGTTCCACACCGGTTGTCCAAATGGGTATAGAAGCGGGCAGCCACTGTTGTAGCAAAATAGACTGCTGTCGTCTGTTGAGGAGCTTGTGAAATTGCATTTCAGTGTGAAGGCCAGGTTTTCAGAAAAAGCTGCTGTTTTTCCTATAGACCCCGAGCACAAAAGAGCCCCAGCAAGGATTTTTTTTTTTCAGAATCCATAATAATTTTGTACAACAACAGCTCAGCGAAGAAAGAAAGTCGATTAACTGTGCTCTCTCACCATCAAGGCCTTCAGCTCAAGTACCAGAGTCCCAGTAAAAAGCTAATTGACCTCAGGGAGCTTAGACTCCAGCTTGTAACACAGCTGGGGAGTCTTTGTGGAGCAAATTAAAATGTTGGTTCTGAATAGTCGTTAGAGCTTGTTTCTCATTGGACTCGGTCAGTTCTTTCTTGTTTTATGTTACTCAGTGTGATCAATTATTATATTACTGTATCTACTGTATGTGTTGCTATAATATGTATATTATAATAGTTTTTTTAAACATTTTCAGCTTTAATAATCAAAACCTATTTTCTCTTTTGATGCTAGAGGTACATTACTGGAGTTTTTGTATATGGAATCATAGCCTGTAGAAATTATTGTTCAATGGATTTGATTTCTAGCTCTTTGCTTAGAGAGAGAAGTTGTATCTGTTAAACACATGACCTTCCTCTTCTTTCAAATACATCTGGTGAATAAAGATAACAAAATAGAATAAAATAAGTACAGTACAGTTAAATATGTGTGCGGTGGAGCTGGATAAAAATTATATCAGGATGTTTTGAGCCCATTTACAATATGTGAATTCTGTGAGGCATGAGGAAGTCTCTAAATCAGAAGAAAAATGACTAGACCTCATAAATATTGTTTTACAAAACCTTAACTATGTGAATCCTTATGTGATTAAAATCAAGTTCTGGTATGGCTGTTCAAAATAACCAACACATGAAATCAGCAGAGTAAGTTATCAGTCATGGTGTTGAGCACATCTGTTGTTTTTCAGCTTCCTTTTGAAACTTGAAGAATTGTTCTTGTCCCTTGTTCCCACAACACCAAACACAATAACACATCTTCACAGACTGTGACACTCACTACTGACAACAATATAATAATCAGCACATACTGTAGATAGATCTTTATTGTCTCTGTACATGCAGAACAAAATTGCCACCATGTCCACTCATGGTGCATAAAAAGAAAAAGGGACATATCAGAGAGAGAGAGAGAGAGAGAGAGAGAATTCTTCTTTTCATCTGTATCTCATACACACACACGTACGCAATTTGTTATTCCATCTTTTAAAAATGACAAATTAAGTTCACAATGTCCTCCTCTGATGACCCTGGAACAGTTTGAGCGTGTTTTGGTGGTGTGCTGTGAATCAAAAGTTTTGGATTGACGTCTCTTGGATATACCTGTAGTGTATCATTTTTGCACTTTTTATTCACCAGGTGTCCTGCCTCTGGTTGTTGATTTTGGAAAACACAGTCTTTCGTGTACCCCCCAGTTTAGCTTCAATAGCCAGTAAGATGCTTGTCCCCCTGGTGGTGCTTTCGTGGATGTAATCAAGGGTGATTTTTGTCTTTATTCCCACCACCGCACATGAAAGTAGGCCAGATAGTGGGTAGCAAAATCTGTGTCTATATGAGTGTGTTTGTGTGTGTGTGTGGCTGTAAGTAACATGGCACTGGGTTCTCTTGGCCTCAGATGGCAAGGAAACAGGCTTTTCATGCCCTGCAGTCACAACAAATTAGCGAATTAATAAGACATTTGGTGTTGCCTGGCCTTCCTCTTGACTGCCTGCTCTGCATGAGGGGAGCTGGCCTTGACCCTCCACACTGCTGCGCTGTGAATGAACACGGAGGCATGAAGCCCACTGGCCATACGATTGGATGGTTTCTCAGCCCAACTGTGAACCGTATTAAGAGAGGACTTGAGGTTTTTAACAGAATCTTGTTTTTCACTTGCTCAAATGAAATTGTTTTTTTTTTTACCAGGAGCAGCTATTAGACTTCAAAATGTCCATTGTGTTAGATGTAACAACAGTGAATTTATAGGAGTGTTTATGGCATTGTTTCATGATCTTGAAGCTTCTTAGATGAAGTCCGGTGTTGGCCTTGCTTCAGACTGACATACTTGATAATAATGCAAGTAAAAGCAAGACTGAATAATAGTCTGTTTTATGAGAGATTTCAGCCAAGCTCGTTTGTTTGTTTTTTTTTTCTTTTTCAAGCACTCCAATATTGTTCTCTGCAGAAGTAAACAAGTCCCATGTTTCTTTGTGTATCTCTTGTGTGAAAAAGAGCAGGCATTGCAGGAGGTGTTGGTGAACATGCATGCATGTGGATGAGCTAGAGCACCGTGATGCTTTCCTCTGCCCTGGGGAAAGGCTCCGCAGTGTCACTGCTGCCCATACTCGGTGGCTGAGCAAGGAGGGCCAGGTGGTGGTGCCGAGTGCAGCACAGTCAAGCGTGGACACAGTGCATGCTGACATTTGCCTTCGCTGACTGCTGCAGGGAGAGGAAAAATCTGCTTTTCCATATGCTTGTGCTCATTGCAACCCTTCCCTCCACCCACTGCTCTCCCCCCAACTGCCCTCCTCTGCCCCCCTCTCCCCAGTTTCAACCAGATGGCTCCCTGAACATTGTTTACCTTGGGTGACGGTCCCAGATGCAGAGTGTGTCCGTCGGCATCCCCATTCCGCCCAGTTAGTTTCCTCATTCCTCTGCTCCCTCTTAGCTCTAGTGTCAGTTGTAGCTCTTAGAGTTAAGCAGCATTAAGTCTGATGATTTGGGATCTTTGCTCACAAACACCATAACAAGTAGACACACTCTTTCTTTCCCTCCACTTCTTTCTCTTTGGCTCACTTGTTCACACTTGCGCATCATTTCACACCTTCCTAGTCTCACACCAAATTCAGTAATGCACAGTTTGTTTTTCCTGAGTCTGGCTGCAATGATTCCCCATCTCCACTTGTTTTCCATGCATTGTGTGTGTGTGTGTGTGTGTGTGTGTGTGTGTGTCGTCCATCAGCGGGTGGTTTGTGTGTTTTGGAGAGGTGA
>OMNW01011418.1:30658-42418 GCA_900303245.1 Selene dorsalis | reverse complement strand
TGAAAAGCCGCAGTGGTACGACAGACATTTCATCCTTCTCCTGATCTCCCCTTTAGACTCAGTGAAAGACAACTCTCCGGCCTCCATTTTTTCCTCTTCCACCTCTTCCTCCTCCTCACTGCCAACAACGACCAGAGAGAAGAGAGAAACAGTGGCCCCTCTCACCAAAAGCCTCTCCATCTCTATCGACAGCAGGTACAATCGCAGTGCCTCCACTG
The DNA here is from genome assembly GCA_900303245.1 of Selene dorsalis. Lineage (NCBI taxonomy): Eukaryota > Metazoa > Chordata > Actinopteri > Carangiformes > Carangidae > Selene > Selene dorsalis. The sequence goes on along the minus strand of OMNW01011418.1, from coordinate 42,200 downwards.
GAATTGATGAAAAAAAAAAAAATTGAGACCATCATGCACCCACATGTAAAAAAGTCTTTGTCTTTGTCCAAGCGTTTCATGTTCAGCTCCAATTTGATTTGTTTCTGTGCAGACGGCTGAGTGACTCAGCGGGGGCGGACGGAGAATGCAGTGCAACAGCTTGTGCTAACAGCTTATTGTCTGACGAGGGAACACCGGTCACAACAACTCCCCCGTCCACCGAGCCACCGCAAATCATAACACAGGGTGAGGAAGGGAGACTCACTGGTTTCCAGTTTTGTTTGGAGCCGTATCGAGAATCGCCGCAGAGGCGACAGCGATTCACAGTTAACACTGTTCATTACTTTTGTTTTGTTTTCGTTTCACAGATGCTGTTGATGCTCCGCTGCTGAGCGACCTGTCAGCTGATCTGCTGGGTCTTGATGCAGAGTCATGGAGTCTGGTGGTCACTCCGGAGTTCTGCAGGCAACACGACAGGCACACGGTCAAACGACAGGATGTTATTTATGGTGAGAGGATTAGTTTTTGTTCCTCCCTTCGACAACATGACACGGTTCATCCAAAACTTCCTATTGATAAAGTTGAACTTCATTTGGTTGAGCTGATAAGATACATGATTCACACCTGTTCCTCATTTGTGGTCATTGAGAAGTTGTTTTTGCATGTAACAACTGAAATCTGCTTCTGTTAAAAGTGTATGGCGAATTTTATCCATTGTTTCTAAAATTACTGTAAGTACAGAAAATTGAACAAGACAGTCGTCCACTGAAGTTCCTTTTCAGCCATCTGTTCCAGTAAACCAACATAAACCCCTCCCAACCTCTCACAGAGCTGATGCAGACAGAGCTGCACCACATCCAAACCCTGACGGTCATGTCGGAGGTGTTCAGGAGGGGTATGCTGGAGGAGCTGCAGCTGGACTTGGACTGCGTGGCCCGGATGTTCCCGTGCTTGGATCCTTTGCTGCTCTTCCACAGGAACCTCTTCGGAGCGCTGCAGGAGCGCCGACAGGCCGCAACCCAACCTGACAACCCCCGAAATTATGTCATCCATCAGATTGGAGACATACTGCTTCAGCAGGTTGGTGAAGATTCGTTCATACATGTGAATTCACAGGTACAAGTCGATAATCACTGTCTGATGGTCTCTCCCTGTCTCTCTCTGCCAGTTTTCAGATGAAAACGCTGAGAAGATGAAGCAGGTGTACGGTGAGTTCTGCAGTCACCACACTGAGGCCGTCAATGTCTTCAAAGAGCTGCAGCAACAGAACAAGAAGCTCCAAAACTTTGTCAGAGTAAGACACCCAGAGAGCTTGTGCCTTTAATAAATATGCTTTTACGGAAAAGCGCCTTGATTGAACATATGATGTTCTCGTTTTGACTTTTACCTCTGGTCACAGCAACAGAGCTATAACACTCTGGTCAGACGGAGAGAAGTTCCTGAATTCATCCTGCTGGTCACTCAGCGCATCACCAAGTATCCAGTGCTGCTGGAGAGGATATTACAGTACACTCAGGGTAAATCAGCGCCTCTTAAGATTATTGAACTATTCAATACAAAAAGTAACTGTGTTGTTAATATTCCTTCACAGCTACATGTCAGTCCTACTATACTTTACAAAACTTCTACATCTTCTACAAATAAAGTGGTTTGAGTTTTGCTTTTTGTGACTTGTGTCAACCAATAGTTGATGGATGGAGGAACTAATTTGTATACAATCAATTTGGAAGCAGAGCTGACATCTGCAAAACACTTGTGGAATTGCAACAGCAAGACCAGCCTTATAATGACAAATATCTGTGATTCACTAACAACTGACTGAGTGATCATATTTCCACAACTGGTCAGCTGTATGCTTTGTGACTGACTTAGAGTTTCACCAGTGGACATTTCTCTGTCAAAATGAATTGGTGCAGACTGTTTCTATTAGGCATACGAGGCATTTACAGCCTGCCGGGTGTCCAACTTATTAATTTTACTTTGAGTGCACCATTATTGAATGTTTGTTTTAATGCTCTTCTGTTCACAGAGCGAAGTCAAGAGCACTCTGACTTGTCGAATGCGCTGGTTCAGATCCGTGACGTCATCGCTTCAGTGGACCTGACTGTGAATAAGTACGAGAGGTGTCAAGAGCTGCAGGAAGTACTGGCCCGGCTGGAGAACAAGAGCTTCGCCAAGCTCAAGAACGGCAAGGTGTTCCGCAAACAGGACCTGCACAGCAAACACAGGTACCTGCAGCATAAAGGGTTGGTCTACTGGAAGACTGCCACAGGACGTCTAAAAGGTGTGTATGATGTCATCTGTGCCACTGTTATTTTTTTTGTTGTCTGTTAAGTTTTGAAGCAACCAGTCGAAATGTGTTTTTCTACTCCCATATTCAGATACTCTGGCCCTCCTGCTCACAGATGTGCTGGTTTTCTTACAAGAGAAAGACCAGCGCTTCATATTTGCTGCTGTGGTAAGCCTCAACCCAGACACCTTGGCCCACTCTCCACCCATTTCCCATCAATAAACTCTATTTTTATGGGCTCTATCCACTCTTTCAGGACCAAAAGCCTCCAGTGATTCCTCTGCAGAAGCTCATCGTTCGAGAAGTAGCCAATGAGGAGAGAGGGATGTTCCTTATCTCCGCCTCCTCAGTGGGACCAGAGATGTATGAAGTTCACACCACCACCAGAGAGGAGAGGAATGCGTGGATGAGACACATACGGCAAGCCGTAGAGAGGTGTGTGTTTGCCCTGCTTAGTGTCTGTGCTCCTGGTCAATGTGTGTCAGCGTGTGTGCGTGTTACTCATTATCTAACCCACTGATCCACCCGGCAGTTGTCCTGAGGAAGAGGAGGAGGAGGAGCGAAGCGCAGAGACAGAGGAGGTCAGGCGAGCTGCAGAAGCAAGGGTTCAGAAGATCAACAAGTTGCAGGGTAGGGAAATATTTGCGTGCCCACATGCACATTTTATGTTTGACAAGATGTCATTTGTTGATACTGTGGAGAGTTTGTGTAGCCATGAAACATCAAAAATCATTTCATACAAACCATAAACAACCAAAAAATTTTAATTGTAGTGTATGTTTTGTGTAGAGACACTGCTGGGTCAGGATCAGCGGATCTGCAGCAGCCTGGAGGAGAAGTTACACTTATACGCTGAGCTTACAGAGTTAACCCTCCACTCGCCAGAATCTGTACCACATCGCCACCTGCTGGTGCAGCCAGATACAGACGGTGAGGTGCCACGACAGGCCTCCTCACTGCTGACAGCTGCACTCAGAGAAGGTGAGAGAGCGACTGTGTGGCTCTGTGGTGACGGAGTCATGCTGTGTTCATGAATGTACCATTTGGCACTTCTCGGTTTTCATCCCTGTCTCCACGCTGACTTGGAAGTACAAGCCTTTTGGGTGGGGCGAAATCTATTTTGATCTATATTTTCACTATATCATTGATCATATAATCTACAAATCTAATGCAATGGCAGCTCATACACAGGACTGATCCCTTTAAGCAATATTTTTCAGTGGGAAAAGAGAGTTTTTACACTTTTACACTCAATTCAAACTAATTATGCTAGTTCCTTAAACCACCAAGCCCACAGCCAATTAGCCAGACATCATTTTCAGGGCTGTGTTGCCACATGCAGACTGTACATTATGACATGCCCTTCAGTCTCTCCTGTTAGTTTTGTTTGTCTCGTTTACACAACAGACATTCTCACGTCATCGCAGTGCTGGTATCTGTTTATGTGAATTATTGCTGACTGCTTATGGTTTCCCATGACGCTTAAAGGAGCTATTCGTTGTTAGTTTTGCAATTGCTGCATCACCAGTGTTAGCAGACAACTGTTTGCTCAATAGTGTTACCAAAAGCTACAGCCGATGTCAGTAGCTTCAGAATAAGAAAAGAATTGATAGGAAAAGTAGAGGATTGCTTTCAAACACTGGTTACAGTTCATGCATGACTAATGGAATAAAGTTTGAACTTTCTATGTACTCCACTCGTACCGCTAAAGTTCGCTATCCATCAATAGCAAATCTTATCAGAATCTCTTTTATTTAACCCTCCCTTAAATAAAGCAATCATTTATTTTTTTACTTGATTATATTAGAAGATTCCTGTTATAATAAAGTCAAAATGTCCACTGCAAAAAGGTCAACTTGCACCTTTGTATTGAACCTAGCTGAGCTAAGGTAAAATGTTAATCACTGAGGGGGACAAGGCAAAAATGTATTTGTATAGCACATCATCATACAAAGGGGTCATTCAATGTGCTTAAGAGAAGGAAAAGTAGCATAAAAATGACCTAATAGTGTCTATTACTCCACTAAAATTACTCATTGGTCTGCATCGTATTCCAGGAAATGACTAATAGTTGCAACTTTTGAAAGTCGTATGGTATCATGTTGGTTTTGACTGATAGTTCTGACAGATAATTGATTCTTTTGTAGCAGAGAACCTGATCACCATTCTTCAGACCCGTGACGGCCTGTCTGTGCAAAATCCGAGCTCTCCTGTCCGAGGACCAGAGTGCTGCAGCTACAACAGTCATGGCAGCAGCATCCAGGAGTCTCCCTCTGAACGTGAGCTGCACTGTAATTCTGAACGTCATTTTGTATGTTGTTCCACAAGTTGACGTTGCTCTCACACACCGTCTGACCTTTACTGATGTGTTGTCAGCCACACTGCATAATGTTGACCGTCTCCTTTCCTTTGTTACTACAGCAGATTACCTCAGCACGCTCAGTATGAGCTCCACTTCTCTCGGATCAGACACCGAGTTGACGGGGCAGGACAGCGCGTTATGGAGCTCCGCTGTCGATCTGAGGAGAGGAGATACCAAAGGGACGCTTTTAAAGGTTCAGTCACTGTACTTCCCTATGAGCAACACTTGCGGATGTCTGAGTATACATTACCATACCCCTGTAACAACAAATTGTTCTGTAGGTAGCAGAGAGCGTCCAGAGCCTGACACAGCTCCTTTACAGTCTGCAGGTGAGAAAAGACACAAGTCTCAGCATCTGCGACTTCATTTCTAATAGTGGGTTGTGCATGTAAGTGAATGATCATCGATCAGTGGCATTCTGTACTTGAGTCAACAAAGCTAAAATCTAATACCAACCAAAAGTAGTATCATTTAATGAACTTGAATTTGGATTTGTACCGATGTTGACACCTTTATACTCCAGGAAGAAACCTGGTCTGATCAGTTGTTTTCTCTGTGTGTTTGCAGGCTGCTGTGACCCTCCAGGACAGCTGCTATGAAGTCCAGAAACTCCTCCTCCAGGAGGGAGAAAAACCTCAGCTCCGAACTCTCTCCTCCCTCCAAAACAGCCTGGTACCAGTCCCAGAATATACATTTCATTCAAAATATACATTTTTACTACACATAGGGTTTGAAGAAGACTAGAATTCAGTTGCCTGTTTTTCTGCTTTTCATCCAGGAGCAGGAGAAGCAGAAGAGTATTGAGAAAAAGAAAGAGGAAGTAGAGAAGAAGGGTATAGAGAAGAAGAAAGAGGACGTGGTGGAGGTGCAGAAACTGCATGTGAAGCTGAAACAGGAGCAGCAGCGCTGGGACAAAGAGTGTCTGGTCAGAGAGAAACAACAGGTGAGCCTCACACTGATGTTCTTTCACTTGTCTTTTGTCGGTGTCACTTTTTGGCACATCCCTAAGACCACAGAGAGACGATAGCTAAACTCTCTGATGTTCATGCGATTTGTGTTTACAGAGTGCACAGGAGAATGTGCTGGAGCAGAGAGAGCAGCAGTGCCTCCTGGAGGCCGAGCGTCTGCGCTGTGAGCGTGAGGAGCTGGAGGCCCAGCTGCTGGAGTATCAGCAAAATCTGGACAGGCTAAGGGAGGGCCAGAGGAGTGTGGAGAGGGAGAAGGAGAAGATTGAAGTCCAGCAGAGGCTGCTCCAGAGCTGGAGACACAACCGCCAGAGCAGCCTGCCTGTTACAATACCACTGGATGGATACAAGGTACGAGAGGGAGGAGCAAAAAATACCCCAAAAAAAGAAAAACACTGAACACTGTTGAGTAATGTCCTTTCTGCTTTGTTGATGTTGTTTCATTCTCCCAGGTGTCCAGCCACAGCCGCTCAGGCAGCCTCGATGGTAGCTGTTCAGTTTATGAAAACGAGGCAGCTTTGCTCACCTCCCTCCGACATAACCACCCCCACCAGCCCACCACCAACAACAACCAGCACCAGTGTCTGCTCTCCACATCCAGGAAGAACCATGATGGCCTCCTGCACGGCTCCAGCTACACTGCTAACCATGGCCTCAGCGCCAGCCTCTACAACAGCCTCAACACCCTGCTGAGCCAGGCGCACAGCAAACAGCCTCCGGGTGGTCTGACGTACCCAAACTACAGTAACAACCACAGCTGCCCTCGGCCTCTGAACGACTCTGTGCGGCCGTTCGGCAGCAGGGTCACTGCACAGCCACAGAGGACCAACAACAGTACGAATACTCACTCTATATGAAGTCATACAAGATTGGAAGAAACCAAACAGTGATGATTTTTTGTCTTAAAAGCGTCTCCTTGTTCTCCTTCCAGCAGACTTCAGCCCACAATTGGACAGACGGCCCCTGGGTCCCTGGAGGTCAGAGGTCACAGGTCATGGACTTTACGAGGACTACTCCTGCTCTGCCTCTCTTACCCCCCTCCTCCCCTCGCAGGCTTACCTCTCACTCGAAGGACAGAACGGGGAGGAGGGAGGCGAGGAGAACATTGTTTATCTCTGAAGAGCAAGCTGCCCAACATAACTGGACGGACAATAATATATCTGTCGCTTACACGTGTTTGTGAGTGTGTGCATTAGATGGATAAGAGTTCATTTTTAAACCCCCTATAATCAAGTAAGGGAATAGTTGCAGGGAGGAAGCATTTGCAGACATACTCTATGTGCCTTTATCATCGTATGTCAGACATTAATCATTCTCTTCCTGCGTGATAAAACCATTGTGCCTTTTGCAAACAAGCTGTTTGTAGATCAGCTTTTTTTACTTGTACTCGCTGTGTTTTTACTTGTACTATGATTCTTTTTAGTCTGTGTTGGACTCGTTCGATGGCAGAGGTACCTTTGTGTTGCAAACACTGGGACCTAAATCACCAGGAAATCTGCATAGAAGTACAGATGTTATTTTCCTGTGAGCACTTAAAAGAAAATGGAAATATTTGAGAAGCCAGTTCCCTCCCCAAACTATGTATAGAGTGCTATTATTTCTCCATGCCATCTTTAATAATATTTATGAGGGATTGTGAGTATCTAAAAGACATATAAATATACTGACATTATTGTATAGATATTAAATGTATGTATAGATTTTATGGAAAGGCTACCTATGCACACTATGTTGGAAGAGGAACATTTTTCTCACTTAAGTGCCAAAAATCTTGCTATCTGATACTGTAATTGATTTCTGTGAAGAATGGCTGTATTATTTTTTTTTTCTGTCCACCTCCTTTTCTGATAATTTATTGTGTGTAAATTGCTTCATGCACTGTCAACATTAATAATATTTTGTTTGATATGTGTTGTCTTGTAATCTCTGTAATCAGAACTGTGATGTGCCATATTAATATTGTGCTGTATATAAAACTATTGTGACAAACGTCCAATTTTGTTTGTGTTTTTGTTGCTGTTATATTTTGCCTCGCATAAAACAGCAACATCCTTTTGCACACCCCTCTGGGGTTTTTTACGTCACACTTACACAACACTTGCTGTAATTTCAGGCAGGCTGCCATTAATCATTGACTCATGACATGTAGTAAGCGTGCGCAGTCATTGCTTCACTCTGGTTTGACTTTGATCATTTCTCTTATGCGAGGATGAAAAGTTTCAGAATGTCTTTGATTATCCTTCTCGGGTTGTTTCTGATCTTTTCTGAAGACCACAGTGGATGCTGCTTGGATGCCGGTGAGCCTGATTCATTTCAATTCTTTCAGTTCCCATTGTAAATCTCAAATATGCACTATAATTTTACAGATATATTGTGTTGCATCCTGTGTCAGTTTGGCAGCTTCCAAGACCGATCATCAGTCCTCTGCAGGCTGACACTGGCAGGCAAAGCCTGGTGGTGAGCTGGCTGGTAAACCACAGTGGTTTAGTGGGTGACGTTAATGAGATCCAGATCAGCCGTACTGAAAACCACACCATTATTTATCATGTGAGTACTGAGGAATCTTTTGCCTGGAATTCATGCAGCTTAAAGGCTCTTCATAGTTACAACCCCAGTAATTTTATGGTAGTGATTATCCTACTTTTAACAGGATTCACCATGATCACTGATGTCATAGATGATCATCTCAACTCAAACTCAAATTTATGCATCGTTTTGCTGTGTATTTGTCAATCTAGAAAAATGTCAGTGCACCCTATTCACACGAACAAACATGGACGTGGACTTCTGAGCTGCCTCTGGAGTGTGCGGATCACTCGGCCAGGATACGATATTTCTACAACCAGTCAGTCCCCAGTCCCTGGAGCGAATGGAAAACTCATTATGGTGAGATTATGCCATTCTGATCCTCAGTGATCAATATGCGTGACTAGTGCCAAACCTGAAATCTATAGGAAACAGGTCAGTTTCTTGCGTGCTCTGTGTTGCTGATAAGATCACAACATCAGAAAAACAAGAGCCGCTGATTTCTCAATAAGAGTTAGGCCCCAATCTGTTTTCCGTTCCCTTTAGCCATTCAGTTTCTCAACTGTTGTCTGTTTTCAAACATCTGACGCAATGTTAACTTCAATATACGTAACATTTTGCTGTATATAGCTTTTGTAGGTGTTCTCCAAAATACAGATTTTACATCTCCCATCTCATTTTAAGGGTTCATGGAGTTCAGGAACATAGGGAATAGAGCTATTTTTAGTAGCACCACTGTTTGTATGCAAAACTGTTCAGATCCTCAGCAGACTGCAATCTAACTCTGCTATGTGGCCTGTAGGAGAAGAGGCAAAGGGTGAAACCAAGATATTCCCATCCGAACGGGTGCTGAGAGAGGGCACCAGTGCCATGTTCTGCTGTGTTCCCCCAAGAGGAGTCAATATCACCAAGATCGAATTCAGAAAGAGAAATATCCCTTTTATCAGCATTGGAGCTAGAGTCAAAGCTATCACTGTAGAAAACCTGACCGTCCCATCATCAATCATCAACGCTCTGTTGTTCAGTTGCAGTGACACAACAGGCAAAAGCAGACGCACCTGGAACTATGTCAGCTGTAAGTCTGAGTTATTGTTGTGTTTGTTTACATCGTTGATGTGCTTTTTTTTCCCCACATATACTTACCCTGTGTATGTCTGTATCTGTGGGCTGTAGTTCCTGCCCAGAAGCCAACAAACCTTAGCTGTGTGACCTCAGACCTGACAACTGTCACCTGCACCTGGGAACCAGGCAGATATCGAAATCCGTATCATCGCAACAGCCAAACACACACTCTTCACATAGAGTAAGAACACACTCTACCAAACATCCAGCATGTACTCGTAGCTTTACCTGCAGGTATAGATCGTAGTGGTTTTGGAAACATGTTCAGCTAAAATCAGTGAGGATTATACAAAATGAAGGAGTGTGTAAGATTAGTTCTTTGCTTTTGTAAAAGTTTTGGGACTGAACTTGCCACCTTTGTTTTGTTTAAGTAAATAACAAGGTCTCACACGTGGAATCAAAGCAGACTGTGAAAGCACTTCACACTCATATTCTCATATGAAATATAATTTGACAACGCTCTGAGATACAGGCAAGTTCTGTTCGTGTCTCATATTCATTCCCCTTTTCTGCTGTTGAAAACACAGGAACTCAAATAAGGCTCCCATCAGCTGTGAAGCGTTGTCTTGTACTTTTGCTGCCGTCCCTTATTTGGAACAATACAACATCAAACTGGTGGTGAAGGACCAACTGGGAGAGGAGACAGAGAGCCACAGCTTCAATATCTCTGACAGAGGTCAGAGGTCACGCAAGCATCCAAACACAATACAGATGTTTCAGTCATGCTGTTTTTTATTCATACAAAGACTCAAGCAACATGTGTAAATTAATTTAATATGAGCTCATGTGTGTGTGTGTGTTGCTATTAGTGGTTCCTGTTGTAAAGTGGGACGGAGTGAGCCCCGGGATGGCACACGCCACTGTGTCCTGGATCATCAAGGGGAATTTGACTCAGCTTGACCTCATCTGTCAGGTCTCTGTGAACCCAGGCAGCACCACTGAGGTGGGTTTAACCTGCTTTAACCCAGATATTCACTATCTTAGTGCATTTTTTTAACCCTCCGTCTATGTTTTTATAACAGCTGAACTGTAATAGGCCCAGTGATCTCTGCGAAGTCAAACTGCAACACCTGCTCCCCAACACCTTCTACTCTACCAGGGTGCGCTGTTCTGTCAATGGCAGGCTGTGGGGACAGTGGACACAGCCTTTATCATTCAAAACCTGTAAGTACAAAAAATGTGTATTGCCAGGATAGTGTGTTGTCTACAGGTTGTGGTCAAATCCCACAGTATTCCCTGATCAGCCGATGCCTCAGACAAATATTTTTTGTGTATTTTCCTCAGGTCCATTTATGACCTTGAACTTATGGAGGAGTTTAAAACAGATGTCTGAAACCCACAGTCGTCATGTTACTCTGTTGTGGCAGCTGGTGAGACTCGAAGCTTGTCTGTTTTAGGCCAGTGGTGCACAAACTGTTTGGGTTAATGTAGTGAATATACATCACATTTGTTCCCAGAATGCTCCTGGTTCAGGAGATACTGAAACCATCCAAGGTTACTCGGTCCAGTGGGTGCAGGACGGCCAAAACAGAACTGAGTGGAGGGGCAGTGAACACACCCAGGTCGAGGTCTCCATCGGTGCAGGACAATGCGACTTCACTGTCCAGGCTGCCCTTCACACTTGCCCCCCCATCACTGCTGTCCTCACCATCCCAAAGCTTGATAACAGAGGTGAGCAATACACGGAGTCAGCTGAGACTCTATAATGCCTAAGCGCTTCTTCTGTAATATGAAGTCCCTAACTCTTGTCACTAACTCCTGCCCCCATTTGACAAGTTCGTATACAAAAAAATGTAGTAGACCGATCATGGAAAAATATATCGATGTTGATGATGAGTATGTCAGGTTTGCGCTATTAGATCATCATCGTACAGTGAAAAGAAAGTCATTCTTGGTTAAAGTATGTGAAAATTTATATTCTGAAAAAAGATAGAAAGCCATTGCAATTTAAAAGGAACAGAGATTATGGGAGAATCTCAACAAAGAAAAAAACAAAACAATTAGAACCAGTATCATAGCCGGTAGTGAGGAAATACAATTAAAGAGTTGATTGAGTTTGTTTTCTGTTTTGTCCTGTTTTATTTTGAAAGGTAAGGCATTTTGGTATAAAATGGATTGTAACCTATAGAAACTAATATATTGTCTTTACTGGTCTGCAGCTTTTTCTTATTAAAAAGTTAGTTTTGCTAATTAAATGTTTGCAAAAGAGGGGCATGTTATATAAGATTATTCTTCTTTGTGTGTTGGCATTTAAATGTTGTCCAATGAATGAATACA
>OMNW01011418.1:8833-23531 GCA_900303245.1 Selene dorsalis | reverse complement strand
GCTCCCTTTATTTGAGGCTCTCGACCCTTGAGTGACATAGGTGGTCTTTCTTTTTGTTAGCTGTTGACTCAAGGTGGTATCTATCACAAATCAGGTGTTCTCTTCTGGAACAGGTCCTGGGTCTGTTAAGTCATCAGATCTGGATCAAAGTAGTGCTCACCAGGGATGATCCCACTGGTCCTGGTTAGAGAGTCCTCTGTGCAGGAGGGACAGGGGGAAGCTGCAGCTGAAGCTGAGAGTTACATTAAGGTGAGGATACAAAAAAAAAGTAAGCATATAGATTTTAAATGACTGCTCATTAAAATCAACACACCTCATCATACCTCAGCTAAATGACACTTGGACAATATGTGACTCTGGGTGCAGCATCTACACTCCAGATCAAATTTCACCTTTTCACGTTTTCTTGAGCCTTTGTTCAACCTGGCGCTATGAGCTCTTGATGTCCAGTGTTTGCTGAAACTGTGTCCCAGCTGTGGGTTAATTTCTGTGTATTTTAGTTGTGTGTGGTGTTACAGTGCAGCACAGCCCCTTCTTTTTATCAGTGAGCCTGTTTGTTATTGCATTTCTAAATGGTGAACAATTGCAGGAATAAACAGTGTGTGAACTCTCCTGTCCCCCTTTTCAATCCCATCTCTGGTGAAGTAATTCAGAACATTTTAATAAAAGTTTTCACTGTGTAGTGAAATAATATTCATATGTACACCTCCACTGTTACAGTTTGCAGTTTTGACCAGAGACTGTTGTGTTACACAACCTTTTTCTACACTGAATATTTTTGTGACCTAGTAGCACTGATCACTCAATTAAAGATGACACACCTAACAGGAATTCACCTGAAGTGGATTTCCCTGTTTATCTGGCACTCTAATCTGATCATTTGTCTCTGATATCCATTACACTGAGGTGCATACCTGTGCTTCAGCTTGAAACACGGGACACCACCTAACAACTGAAAAGTAAAATCAAAACAGAGGAGGGAGAAGAAAAAAAACTCACCATTGCTCTGCTGAACAGCGTGTAAAAGCTGCTGTGTGAGATCTGGGTCAACCATCTGAAAATGCAGCAAAGGCCAACCAGGTTTGAGTGAAACATATGGAGCAGAGGTCACACACACAACGGCAGCATACCGTAGCAGCTCGATAAAAAGACTCGGTTTGCTTTAGTGTAAAACAGATAAAGAGGGAAAAGCAGCTGCAGGACAGATCTGTAACATGCTGCACAGAGCAGGGGAGGGAAAGTTGCTGCAGGAAGTCGAACAATGTGGAGAATCAAAGCGCTGAAGGCAACGGCGGACGTAAAGATAAGACAATGGAAGTGAGACACATGATCTCTGCAGCATTTGTGAAAGCACTTGTTGCTGTGGCTGAGAGCCTGAGAAACCCACTACAGGACCTCTTTTTAAAAATCCAACAACTCGTCACAGGGCTTGTAAACAAGCACAGCGGTAAATGTCCCGACGCGGACTCAGCCTTGGATCAAGGTGCTGCTCTTCACAAACTCTCTTTGCGCTTTGAGCTTCTTACCTTCGAGCTGTTTCCGTGGTCGACAACACTCGTGCTTTTGTTGTTCACCTCCGTCCACATGACTGTTGAGGCTGTGCGGTCAGACTTCATCAGTTCATGCTGTCTTCCTCCCACTTTCAGCTGAGCTGCGCGCTGAGCCCCACAGACGCGCCTCCCGTGCTGCGTTCAGGTGCCGCCTTAGAACTCGTATTTTCAGGCCCGTGCAGAGACTTTTGGAGGGGCAGGTGCTCAAAAGAATGAATAAATAAATAAATAAATAAATAAATATAAAATAATATATATATATGTATGTGTGTGTATATATAGAAAGAGATCTATCTAAATTATTATTATTATTATTAGCTGATATTATTCTTGAAGGGCCCCTCTGCACATGCCTGCGTATTTTACACTAGCACAGGCAGGAGTCCCCCCACTGTGACCAAAAAAATATTGATTTGTGACCCAACCGGTCGAGGCAGATGGCCACCCACTCTGAGTTTGGTTCTGCTGGTGGTTTCTTCCTCTTAAAAAGGAAGTTTTTCATGCTACAGTTGACCTGTGTGCTTGCTCTAGATGGGAACTCTTGGGTCTGTAAATACCATCACAAAGAAAAGCTCTATTTATAAAGGTCTTTGAGATAACCTCTGCTGTATCAGTGAAGGTGCCCCAGCTTCTTCTACTGGCTGTGTGAATACTAAGCTACATTTCCTCCAACAAGAGAAGGCTGCACTTGGTTTTCAGCTGACCTTCCTGCAAGAGGCTTCACATCCATGTTTGCTGATTTAAGATATAGATATTACAGATAGGACCGTTGACTTCATGTTCCTGGAAGAACAAGTTAACTTTAACATTGTTTTTACATGTTGTCTTTAAAACCTCACTGCCACTGCAGAAAAAAAAACTACTTCTACTTAAAATACCTAAAAGCAATGAAGACAGGTCACACCAGAAGTTATTTTTACTGTTTATCTAAGTAAGATCACATGTTCTGTAAAGAGTCAAGTGTTTAAAAACTGTTAATACAGATGAAAAAAAAAGTTTATTAACTGAACTCTTAAAATTTGCAGACCACATCTGGATGAAAATGTTTAATGTAGACTGTTTTATCACACTGGCCAGTGAGACCTGACCTGCAAAATGACTACAGCATAACTTCAGAAATTTGACAGATTCAAATTCAGCACATTAACTGGATTTTTTTTTTTAAAGAAACCAAACAAATATATCAGAAGCAACCCTGGACAAGTTTCACATGGGAGTTAGTCATAAGAAGAACAATATACAAACGTCAATTACTGTTCTTTATGGGAAAGATTTCCATTTATTCTCTCTGCTTTAAAGAGAGACAACAGTCTGCAGAGATATTGCACAAATGTTTACACTGTAAAAGCAGAAAGAGCAAATTCTGATCACACACACACACATACACACACACACAGGCACTCAACATCAATGCAGCCTGCAGATGTTGTATATCAGCAAATCATACACTCGCACACAGCAGAAAGAGCAGAGAAACATCTTAAAATACACAACCAAAGGCATCTCGTCATCTTAAACTGATCAGCAGTTCCTGAAGACAGAAATTTCTACCCAGTCAGCACTAAACATGAAGCAAACAGTGCTCACGGTAAAAAAAAAAAGAAAAGAAACAAACAAAAAATGTCAGCTGAGGAGTGTGGTAAAATAAGACTGAAAGTTGATATCACTGAATTTATGACATCATACAACGTTTGTTCAGTCGTGCCAATGGAACCTTGATTAGCACAAGCTAAGAGACCAGAGTGCCTCAAGATGGTTAATAGTGACAGGGACCATAGGTCTGTGAGGTACAGACCTGTTCTGGACTGCAGAGGTCCGAGCGAACCACTGAACCCGAAAAACCTAAGTGTTGTGTTGGCTACACGAGTGAAAAGCACAGCTATGGTGTGCGGTAAAAGAATAACTTACAGATCCTGTCCTGCTCATGAGGTGACGTGACGCTTGGCGCAGGACACAGTTAGCCACACTGCAATAAGGCTGTGTCTATGGTGAAACATCTCTCTACATTTTACATCTAATCTTCAACCTCTCATCAGCTTTAAGATGCATCGTCACACAATAACACAATCACCCAAAGTGGGAATGTTTAAGATTTCGTTGAACACTATTAGATAAAGAAAATAAATCATGTAACTCAATCCAGTATAGCAGAGATATTAAAAATAATAATAAAAAAGAAAATCAATGTTAGATTCTTTGAGATTTTGATATCACATGTCCAAGCAGCCACTCAGCTGGCTTGGCTGACATTAGTTTTTAAATTGACCTCATCATTGAGGATCATTGGAACAATATGGTAAATAAACAGTGCCCCCTAGTGGACATGAACATCACACCAGCAAGAAAAACAGTTGGGAGATTTTGAAGAACTGAACCAAAAGAATGACATACTGTATGAATTCTCAAGATCAGACTGTGAGATTGTCCGAGTTGCCTCGAAGCAGAAGCACAACCGTGGTTAACACTCTCTCTCTCTCTCTCTCAAAAAAAAATTAAGATTTGAAACCAAATTATCAAGATTTGATTCAATCTGAAGAACATTAAATGGTTGAAGGTAACACATCACCAATACACAACGTCACACTATTATGTCCTCAGCTGGTATTGAAACACCGCACAGATGATTACCATTTGAAAGGTTAAAAATAATTCAAAGGTTACTTCTTCCTCTGACCAAACCCCATCGCTCCTTCAGCCCCCATCAGTCACAATCCGGTAGGATCCCGGATTAGACAGTGTCAGTTCTGTCCTTTGTGTTGAGAGCTGGTGACTGGTGCATGATGGGAGATGTAGGACAAGCAGAAAGGCAGAGACAGGTGTGTCCGCAATGGACGAGGCAGCGGCATCACATGATTTCACAGCACGAGTTCTGTTTCCGTGCCTGCAGGGTTAACATGAACACACATACATGCACGCATTACACACAGTCAGGTGTCTGATCAGTGGGTGGACAACAGCTTTTCTATGTAGTGTTAATGAATCAAGTCACAGTCCAGCGTTAGCAAGACAAGCTGTCGGTACTCACAGTCTTGTAGAAGGCTTTGGACTGGTTTCCCAGGTGCTCTGACTTCGCCACAAGATCATCGAGTTTCTCTCCTCTTTCCAACAAACTTTCCATGGTGTTGTGCTGCAGAAAACAAAACAATTGTTTATCATGTAGGAGTCAGTGTAAAGATTATGATTCGATTTGCTTAAAAAATTTTGAAAAAAATGCTTTCCCCCTTCATCAGTTCAGTAGTAATTTTAAGATTACTAATCCCACATGTTCCGCTATAACTGAATACTAAAGAAAAGCTTCTAATGCATTTACTTCAATGACTATTGTGCATTAATTTTATTGTTGTGATTAAAATGTTGGGTCCCAGGTGAGGGAGAGGTTTTACCAAAATGATCTTTGTCTCGTCCAGCTCTGCCTGCACTTTGGTCATTGCATCTGCTTCTCTGGGGTTCTGGAAGGAAAAAACAAAACAAGCCATCACGTACACCTGTATTGCTCTCAGGCTGCTATGACAGTCAAGTCATAGGCTATCAGGGCTCTCCTTTCATGTATTTTCTGATAAACAGATTTCCCACTGACCTGGTATTTCGCTAGGTGAATATCTAGGGCTTTGTAGTTTATGGTTTCAGGATTACCAGAGGGCCAGTCTATACTGTCAACTTGCTTGGAGAAGTCCTCTAATACCTGAGAAAAGCAAACCTCGATCTCAATACTTAAGTTGACATGAAAATGTGCGTCTTTCATTCACATATTTATCTACATTTTACTGCACCCACCTTGTCCAGCAATGTGAAACAGACTCTCTGTGGGTACTCGGTATCTGCGATGACCACAGCTCCCAGGTTGTCATTTCTCACATACACATGGCACAGGTACTCTGGAAGAAAGAGGAACCATGTGTAGTGACATTGCATTTCCTGGTCTCTTGGTACAGGAGAGTTTACTGCGTTGTGGATGTGTTTTCCCTTTAAGACCAGCTGTCATTTTGATAGTTGAGCATGTTCCATACTGAGGGTTTAAGTGGGACAATTATATTATATGAACCAATGAGAGGAAGATGGAAACATTTGCCTTGGTTAATGGCAAACATAACTGAATCCGATGTTAAATGGCAATAGGTAAAATAGAGTGTCATCCTTCTTTCCTTTAAAATACATCATTAAGTGTCACCTGTCCATCAGAGTAGGCAACAAAAACAGGGGAATTACCGTTACACCTATGTGAGAGAGGGTAACACAGAGAGGAAGAAGGACTTGGCTTGTTTACTATTTGGTTGGAGTGATATCTCATTACTTCACTGAGACAAGTTAGACTGACCCCACCCAATCCAAAGCATGTTTTGCAGATTTCCAGTTTAACATTTGAGTCAATCTGGGTAAAGTCAGCTTTAACTGAAATTCAGACTGAACCTGCTCAGTTTTACCTTGTTCTTTGACGGAGGCACGGCTTCCTTGTGTAGTTCGTTCAACAATCAAGGCACTGGTGAAGGTCATGAACTCCTGAACACTAGACAAACCAAAACAATGGCGTCACTGGGTGGGAAATGGCGTATAAATAGTCAAAGACATCTGATTCTACAACCAATTTCACTGTAAACAAATAAGAATATATGAGCCAAAAACGTGAGTCGGGTGTGGTTGTTGTGATCAGTCAGACGCACCTGGAGCGCTGAAAGAAGCTGAAGGAGGACAGGTCGTAGGCCGCTTTAAGGAGGTTGGCTCTGGTTGCTCCTTTGTGGAGGATGCTGAGGCTGTAGAGCTTCATGCTGCCGCCGGGTTTGTTTGGATCAGTCAGTCAGTCAGTCAGACGTACTCACGGTCTATGATGATCTAATTTAGAGGATGACACACGCACAATCACATGAGAGCATTATCCCTTATCCAGCTCAGCCACATAGCCCCCATGCTAACAAAGCGGCTACAGAAACTTGAGTGAAATACAACTGACAAGTGAAAGCAACCGCCTTGTTCAGAGCTAACAAGCTAACCGGCTACTGTTAGCCACTCTCGACTGAAGTATGTTATTATTCCCTTGTGAAATCGATTGGTTGAATGTCAGCGACCGATATAAAACTACAACATATCGATAATGATGCAAATGAGATTTAAAACTTGTTTACATGTCTGAAATCAAGTCAACACACTGTTAGCCACAGATATTATCCGGTCTTCGTAAGGCCTCTGCTAACTTACCAGACAAATCGGCAGCAAACAACCGAATAAACTTCTTATTCCACATAAACTAAAACCCCCGAGGATTAACGAAAGACGTCGGGAGACCTAAACACCGTGTAGTTTGGGCTAACTTGCTAATTATCAAGCAGCAGTTTTAGTGACCAATCACCACGTCACGATCCCCAAGCGGTCCAACGGGATATCTGGTCCGGCGGAAACAAACACGACTTTGTATTCACAGTTCCTGTTAAACGAGGCAAAGACGTAAGATATGATCACGGTAGTGTGGAGTGAGGTAGTTACGCAATGTCAAGTATTAAAGCAAGTGCAGTCAGAGAGATAACTTTGACACTATTTTTTTTTCTTTTGTATTATTTTTTCTCTTAATATTTTAGCATAACCGAACACGAAAACATCAGGGCATTATAATTCAATTCAAAAACATATATGATGATGATGACGATGATGGTGATTATTATTATTATTATTATTATTATCATCATCATCATTATTATTAGTAGGCCTAAAAGTGTTTGGGGAGGTCATGTGAGTCCTCCAACTGTTTTGTCTACAAAAACATGCCACCCTCAACTGATGTTTTCTTTGGTAATCTTGCTCCATTTAACAATTTCAGACGGCCACTTAACTCAGTGGTGAGTGTTTTCCATGGCAGAAGAGTGTCTGTAATTCATTTCCAAGGCAACACATTGAAATCGTTTTGGCATGGCAACGGCTAAGCCTCAGGTGCATCTGTTGTCGGGCCACCTATAGCCTAGCTTACACATTGAAGGTGGGAAGAAGAAATTTCTTTCCGGCGTAATTTGGTTGAGTTTATTCATTGAGGATGCAAGGATATCAGCACGAGGCTCAGCTATTAAATGGAGGTTGTGTCAACACTCTTTTTTAATGGTTTTTGTTGTCTTTAAAAGTAAACGGAACGAAAATCTGGAAGGAGAATTAGGGACGCTACTTTCTTGTGTGTGGGACAATCAGTGCAGACATTCGGATTAACAAGACCCGCTCAGACTGAAGACTGAGACACCTGTTTGACACTGGGTAGATTATGCTTCAGTGAAGATGAAGCCGTAATATTTTTCCATGACTTAAGGAATGATAATAAATGCAATAGATGAGGATGAATCCTTAACTGAGTCCATTACAACGTCTTCATTTAACGAAGGAAAGGAAATTCCTCTTAACACCTCCGTCGTGCTGTTCACCTAGACTTTCGACAAACTTTTGCAGATGTGTGCAGCCGAACATGTTGCAAGTCAGACGTGTCGGGAATATATTACTGGTTCGGGGTTAAAATATCGTGACAGCAAGAGTTTGGGATTTTCTACAACTCCTGGAAGAAAGAGCGAACTTCCACTGCAGAGTACTGATGGTTGGCAGGACTCTTACTCAATCCTCCTAAAATGGACAAGGTAAAAACAACAACAAAAAAAAGTTTGGTTCAAATTCTATCTATCTATCTATCTATCTATCTATCTATCTATCTATCTATCTATCTATCTATCTATCTATCTATCTATCTATCTATCTATCTATCTATCTATCTATCTATCTATCTATCTATCTATCTATCTCTCTATCTATCTATCTATCTGTCTCCCTGTCTCCCTGTCTGCCTGTCTGTCTGTCTGTCTAAGTGAATAAGCTGGTAAACTATACATACATACATATACATACACATATAACTGAGATACAGTGGGTGCAGTAGGACATAGACCTGTAGAGTGGGCCCATGGCTGCAGCATGGATCACTTTAACAGATGTGCTGACACTATAAATGGAAGTCAGCCAGTAAATAAGCAACAGAACATATATGTTTTATAAATTATTGAAATGGCTGCAACAAATGTTCCACCAGGTTTTGAAGTAAAATCTTTTCATTTCATCATCATCATACTATCCTCAATGAATCAACTTATGTGCTGCAGTGAATGAGCTGTGACAAATTCCTTGATGTACATGTAGAAGGTAATATACCATATTCCCTCAGATCTTAACATTTCTTTTTCCTGTAATTGAGTAATATGTTGTCTCAGTCGTTTGCATGAGAGCCAGCTGGCTGAATGGAAATCCATCAGGCAGGTCTCTGTGCAAACAAGCCAGTAGGTTAAATTAACCACATAATCAGCTATTGACAAGCACTTGGCACACATTCAACTCTTATCCATAAATGGACGCAACGCAAACTGAGTCAATCTTATGTGAGGAAGTCTGTGTGTGTGTTTGAATTTGTTTTTCCTCATGATTAGAATCTTTAAAATGTCCTAATTTTCCGCATACTCTCAAATGTATAACATGTCAACAGACATGAATACCATACACTTTGACACTTTGTGGATATATTTATGATATAATGGACAGGACATCCAGAATGTGACAAATGTTCTCTTTTTTGTATTATATAGTATTTGTATTATATAGATTCAGTGAAGCACTGCCATGATTTTTCAGAAAGAATTTGTGACTGATTTTCTCCATTGGTTTGGCTCATTTCTTGAAACAGAAATTACATTCTCAAAACTCTAAGATCACTTGGCAAAATGTTTACAGTTCAGCACAACACCGTAGCTCACTTGCAAAAGCTCATATTTCTCCCAATGCAGTTCACTCATGCGTCAAAACTAAATTCTTTTCTCATATAAATAGACAGTACCCCCAAAATGCATCGTCCTTTGGTGTTGTGTAGGCACTGTAAGTCAAAATGTTTAGATGTTTTGTCACTATGGCAGAGGACCATTGAACTATCCTTCATGTCCACCTCTCAGTCTTAGCCCAGTCCTTCATTGACTGTACTAGTTTTTTTTGTCTAACTAACAGAACACAATTGTGTATAAAACTGAAAAAAAAGGGGGGGGTTTACAATAAGAGTAGCCTCCAAGGTTTGACATCACACATTGCACTCACACTGCCAAGGAAATTGTAACCATTTTTATTCACACACATAAAGGAACTTCCATACACCAGAGTAAAAAGAAACTGTATGCAGCATGATATACTGTAATATAAACACATAAACACCTGTCAGGTAACTAAACATACTGTTTGATTGGTCATCTGAGATGGATGCAACTCCTCCTTCATTAGTCAATAGTCAATCAATTTATCAAATGTTCCAAGAGATTCATATATGGTATTCATGGTATTATGTTATTGACTTTTTTGACAAATGATGTACTGAGACTTTGAGACATGTACTAAGACATTTGCAATTTGATGAAATGAATGAGAAATTAAATTCTGTTGTGAACAATTTCCAAGTGGTTTGGAGGTTTGTCTTTGTTTTTCTGAGAATGTAATCTCTGTTTCAAGAAATGAGCCAAACCAGTGGAGAAAAACTGTAAGTTAAAGCCACTTAAGTTGAGTCTTAAGAGAATATCAGAAGGTATAAATCATACACAGTAAAGTTGTTTTTCTTTAGGTCTTCTTTAGCTTTACTTTGAAATCCTACCTCCAGGGCACTGGGGGAGAGGGTCACAGTTACCTCACAGTCAGAGGTCAGAGCTAAAAAAAGCTCTGACCTCAGGACAGGTGAACTACTGGAGCTGATAAGTGGAGTCATTCACCTGCAGTTTACTATAGTTAGTTTTGGAGGTCATTCATCCCTCACTGTTGCTAATTTTAGACGTGTTTCTAATGCGTAACACTCTCGGACCATTGAGGTACCCACACTGAGCAACAGTGTGGCACCGCACATTGTTCCTGTAAATAAAACATGATGAGTTCAAATTACAGGGCTCATGCTGACATTTATTTGATTGGTCCTGTTTGTGAGCTGTAAAATCAGTCAGTCGGTTAGATTCTAGGTCACAGGTCACACCTTGCCACGTGAAGACAAAGAATAAAGAATAAGTCTTTTATGCCAGGTCAAAAGGTCATCTGAGATGGTTCATACAGCAGTGATGGGTCTTCAGTCCTTGACATTTCAAATGCCATCATTCATAAAACCATTAGTAAAGGATGAAGTGTGTGAATAAATGTTGTGATTAAAGTTGTAGATTAAATGTGAATATATATAATTTCTACAAATCCATCCAAATCCTCTGCAAATGCAAATACAAATCATTTTATTATGTCCTGGTAAAAAAAACTTAACTGTTTACAAAACTGAGTTTTAACTTTTAGAAATTAGGTCACACAGATTTTTGGCTTTTTTTTTTTTATTAATTTATTTTTTTACTGTGTGCAGAGGCTGTGTTTGTGTGTGTGTGTGTGTGTGTGTGTGTCTGCGCGTGTGTATCTGTGTGTGTGAACCTGCGTTGCCAGATGGGGTGATGTTAAGAAGGGGTGGGCATTCACGTCTGACGCATCCAGCCCACTTCACCTGAGCATAAAAACAGCTGAAGTTCTCATTCAGAGACCCTCACACTTCACTGACTCTGCACACACACAGGGTGGACACACACTCACCTCACGCCTAGAAACACACGCAGAAGCTCATTTAGTTGAAGATGCCGTGTGTCAGCTCTCAGCTCTGTAACCAGAAAGTGAAGATGCCTTGTAGCTACAGCTCTGTGGTTGATAAAATCCTCATGGTAAGAATTGATCTTTTTTTGTTTCCAGTGATTAGATAAGACTTTGTAGACTTCTTTTCTGTATGCATTTGTGTTTTTAGCCCATGTAGCTGCTCTGAGAAATTACACCAGTCTTTACACACAGACTTCTCCATACAGAAGCTCTTGATGATTGCATTAGATATTCAGATACTTTGTCCTGTACTTTATTGAATTTATGACCTGCAGCAGAACCTTGAGTCCATTCCACCTAGTTTCAATGTTTTCTACTACAAATCTGTGCTTGTCTCTTGTTCTTTTTATAGGATCTTACTTGTATCTGCTCTGATTACTTTTCTACTTTTATTTTTGCTTTCACGACACAGTTCACTAACGTTTTGTCAAGTTTATACAGTGTCAAATTAAGGAAAGTTAATATTGCTGTCAGTGCAGCTCCTGACCTCCTCGTCTGTCCTCTGGTTGCAGGTAGAACAGATCCTGTCAGAGTTCAGGCTGAATAAGGAAGAGCTAAAAGAAATCATGAAGAGGATGCAGTGTGAAATGGACAGAGGCCTGCGTTTAGAGACGCACAAGGAGGCCAGTGTCAAAATGCTTCCAACCTACGTCTGCTCCACCCCTGAGGGATCAGGTAGATGCGCATTCTTCAAATACATCCATGCAGATGTGACTGATTGTTATTATGTAATCCTCATCACTAGGACAAGTACACTGGTATGTGCATTCAGATGTGATGTGTTTCGACAGAGGTAGGCGATTTCCTGGCTCTGGACTTAGGAGGGACAAACTTCCGTGTGATGCTGGTCATAGTGGGTGAGGATGAAGAGAGGAACTGGAAGGTGGAGACCAAGAACCAAATGTACTCCATTCCTGAAGATGCTATGACAGGGACAGCTGAAATGGTCAGTAACAGCTATCAACAAGTGTTTCTTTTCCATTATCAGTTATTTGTAGTTGACTTTTGACCTATCAGAGTGACATTAACTCTAATTATTGTGCATTTTTCCACATTTTGTGTCCTCTCTCTTTGCAGCTATTTGACTACATAGCAGAATGTATGTCGGACTTTCTGGACAAGCACCATATCAAGCACAAAAAGCTTCCTCTGGGTTTTACCTTCTCCTTTCCAGTACGGCATGAGAACATTGACAAGGTAGGAAAACATACTTCCATCTTTTTTTCTCCCCTAACAAAAAATATTGTCTTTCACTTTATTTGCTAGATATACTCAGCTTTATCTTTCCACAGGGTATCCTGCTTAACTGGACCAAAGGCTTCAAGGCTTCTGGGGCAGAAGGGAACAATGTTGTGGGTTTACTCCGTGACGCCATCAAGAGACGAGGGGTGGGTTCTGTTTCATTACGATGTGTTTGTCATAACAATGAACAAATCCAGGCAGATATTTAATACCCCTTTAAGTGGAGGTGGATGTAATTTCATTATGATGTGGATGATCTCGTGCAGGAATTTGAGATGGATGTGGTTGCCATGGTGAATGACACAGTGGCCACCATGATCTCCTGCTATTATGAGGATCGCAGCTGTGAAGTTGGGATGATTGTTGGTAAGAGATTTCATGCACTAATAATATCAAATATGCTCAGCATGTGCACTCACTCCAACACTACTGGTCTAAGATCTGCGCCTCTGCTTTTCTGTCCAGGTACTGGTTGTAACGCATGTTACATGGAGGAGATGAGGACTGTAGAGTTGGTAGAAGGGGAGGAGGGACGGATGTGTGTAAACACAGAGTGGGGGGCGTTCGGGGACAACGGGGAGCTGGAGGAGTTCAGACTGGAGTACGACAGAGTGGTGGATGAGACCTCGATTAACCCAGGACAGCAGCTGTAAGTGAACGGGTGCATACAGTAGGCTACAAGCATCCATTCAAATTCTCAGCCCGCATTTCACACATCCTTGTACATCTTCCATCTCCATCATGCACACATGAGGAGTGTTAGTCATGTGCTGTCAAAGCTTAAGGTGCTATGGTGTGGACTTTAATTTAAAAAGATGTCACACACTCCCTCCCTCCCTTAATCCTCTACTGTTATTCTGAATTAATCATCCTTCTGCAGTGATATTCACCTGACTCTCACTTGAGGCCTCTCTGTGGTTTCTAGGCTACCAGCAGTTTTTGTTTAAGTTGTTTTAAAATGGCCAGAGTCCTCATACATCAGCGGGCAGCCAGCGGGTAGGGGGTGTCAGATTAATGATCTCTCTGCGCTGCTTGTCATTGCACCTGTCGGCCTAATGGCTGTTTGCCTTTTACACTGTTGGTCCCTTCACATAGACAACTGCTGAGCCCTGTCTCTTCCAGCCTCTTAAGCACTGACATAGCTGTCCTCATGCTCTCCCCTGGTCTAGAGAAAGAAAGTTGTTTGCTCATGTGTTGCGTGACGCACTTGTTCTTCCTCTTTCATCCACCATTTCAACTAGCTAATCCCCCCCATCAATATTTCTCTGTTTTTAAAGGAACCTGTCTCTCTGGTTCTTGTCCTCCTAACAGATATGAGAAGGTGATCAGTGGGAAGTATATGGGCGAGCTGGTCAGGCTTGTTCTGATAAAGCTGGTGAATGAAGACCTGCTGTTCAACGGTGAAGCCTCAGAGCAGCTGAAGACACGTGGCAGCTTTGAGACACGCTATGTCTCACAGGCGGAGAGGTGAGCATGAATGAATCTTAATATTACACCAGCTTTGGGCAGATACATACAAACAAAAATATACAGATAGACAGATACAAGTTGGTGAAACATTATTATTCCATGAAAAGTGCAAATGGAAAAAAGCACATATTTTCATTTTATTTAACAACATATTTTTATCTAAACCCCATTGGGTGACATGAGCCCATACATGAAGCTTACATAACTGTGTTGATGAGGAATAGAGTAAACACTTAATTTTTCATACTTCACACATGCAATATTTAAATTGTGATTAAAAAAGAAAATAAAGATATTAGCAGGTTTATTTGATTTCATTTTTTCTGCCATGTTTCAACAGTGACACTGGGGACAGGAAACAAATCTACAATATCCTGTCATCATTGGGTGTTCTGCCATCAGAGCTGGACTGCGACATTGTGCGTCTGGTTTGCGAGAGTGTTTCCACTCGCTCTGCTCACATGTGTGGGGCGGGGCTCGCTGGCGTCATTAACCTAATGCGGGAGAGACGCAGCGAGGAAGCCCTGAAGATCACAGTGGGGGTTGATGGATCGGTCTACAAGCTGCATCCATGGTGAATATCTTAGTTTTCTAAATAATCTTTAATGAGTAGTGATTAGATTTGAAGGCAAAGCTCTTTCCTAATAAAACAACAGACAAAGAAACAAGCAACAAAAAGTCAGTTATCTGATGTATTATTAACAGTAAATGCATCGACTCAGAATTAAATAGCATTTATCTTCAACAATTATGTAGTGGGATCACTTGTTTTAATCCTAAGGAAC
>OMNW01011416.1:27063-38806 GCA_900303245.1 Selene dorsalis | reverse complement strand
ATAGGGGTCCCGGAACTGCGCACACAGTGTTTTGACCCCTGGGCTCTCCTCAATGACCTCCACCCCCTCCGCTTATGGATGCTGGGCCTGAGGGTCCCAGTACAGACATGCTTTCTCAGTGGTGTGACGCAGTAGCGGAGGGCAGGAAGGGTAGGAGGAAGGCGTGAGGAAGAAGGGAGGGAGAGTTGGCAGAGGACATTAGTCACTCTTTTACTGCTTCCATCGCAATTCTGACATGAATGGTCAACGCTGAAATGCCAGCGATGTTCTTGTACAGCTTACAGTGAAATCCACAAATGCATGCACACACTCTGCACATGTGTTCGCAACATTTAGAAACATCCTCAACAACATTTCTACTATGATTACGGCACTGATAGAATAACTAATATAAATAATAGGAGGCTTTTACTGCTCTTAGCTCTGGGTTTTAAATGAGAGTCACCAAAGCAAACAGGCAGCCGTTCCCTTGCTCTGGCCCATCATGAGCTGTTGGCTCACCTTTGCTCTGGTCAGCAGTGTTTGGGCCAGGGCCTCTGGTCCCCCTCCTGCAGCCCCTCCACCTCTCACTATGCCTGGTGACATTTCCACCTGGCTCTCTCTCCCCTTCTTCCCTCCAGTGGCTCCCAGGAGAGGCTGATGGATGGGCCCTGTTTATGAAGCTGCTGCCACCACAGTGATCAATCAAGGCTGGGTCACTGTGATCTGCTGCTGGGCACCAGGCCTTCAGTCTGTTCAGTCTGTTTCACACTATAAGCTAAAGGAAGTAACCACACATACAGTTTGTTAGCACTCGCTGCATGCTCATACACGACCACAGAGGTAGCTCGATAAACAAGTAAAGGGCCTCATATTTTTCTGAATATTTGTTTTCTGTACGTGAAATGTGGTGCTTCAGAGATCCTAGAAATCTTGAGTCAGCAGACGTTAACAGTCAGAACAGTGACGAGGGGGGATGACAGGAGGATCAACACAAGGATTGGATTTGGTGACAGACAAACCAGGGATCTTCTTCCAGTGTTGCATCAGAGCTAATCCCTGCTCCGCCATGCCAATCCATCAAATTGATCAGCACAAGCACACTCTCTGAGCCCTACTTCACCAAAATCACACACCTATGTGTGAGGGATAGTCCTGTGAAAGCAGAAAGATGTGAGGATGACACAAAACATGGCAGCTCTCACAGGTTGTTTTGTTTTTTTAAATGGAAGACATTCAAGGAGTCATAGTAGAAAAAACGTAGTGTAATTATGTAAAATTAAAGTTAGCTGAATCCCATGAAGCTGCTTCAGGTTCAGGGTCTTTGTCTTGTTCCTGCTGTCCTGACACTTCCATGGCCTCCTAGGACACCTGAATAGAACAGGACCATCAGCCAGCTGATGTCATTATGTGCTTCCACTGTGACTGGTCATGGCCGCTGCACTGAAGTCTAGTATCACATCAAAACCCAAATCTGAATCCATAGCAGAGTGGTATAGCTTAAACCACAGTTCCATGTGTCTCTCAGGAGAGCCTTTTAGCAGAGGTGTCATGGTGTAAGCACAGGTGCAGCTAATAACATTAATAATCGGCAATTTTGATCAAACCGAGCTAATGAGCGAGCATCAGCAATAGTATTTATCAGTGTTTAACCGACATCTAAATCACATTTAATTTTATTAGCTGCAGCGGTGTGTGAAGCTGCTGTGGCACGTGAGCAGGGGTCTGCTGTGTGTGTGTGCTGCATCCTAAGTAAAGGCCAGCTACAAAGGTGCGTCCTTCAGAGGCTCTGCTGCTATGTTGACTGTGTCTCAGCCCCAACAGTGGATTTATGGGATTGTTGTCAACATACAAGTGAAAAAAATGTGACGTTTATGAACATTAAGTTTCTCTGAAATGATTGAGTGATAAAAACCAGCGAGACAACAAACAATGTACTAAGTTACTGCAATTTATATCTTTATAGGTCTATCTCTGTTATAGA
The DNA here is from genome assembly GCA_900303245.1 of Selene dorsalis. Taxonomy (NCBI): domain Eukaryota; kingdom Metazoa; phylum Chordata; class Actinopteri; order Carangiformes; family Carangidae; genus Selene; species Selene dorsalis. The sequence goes on along the minus strand of OMNW01011416.1, from coordinate 36,843 downwards.
CAACATAACTAGAAGGTTGAAGTTCACGCCTGGCTTCACTTCCCCTTTGTTGATCACCAAGGCACCATCATACGTGAACACAGAGATGTCATACATGTAGAAATGATCAGTTATATCACCTGATTTCAGCTGATGGAGAAAAAACCTGCAACGTTCAACAACTTATTCTCATGCAATTGTCTGTCGAATATGAGGGAGATACTGAAGTTACATCCTGAACACTCAGATCAGAAGAATGAACCATCTCTGGTCTTTATGACGGCTTTGAGATTAACCAGGCCCGTTTGTGATGCATACAGAGGCTGAACTCATCAACAACAGCTCACACAACATGTCACTACCACACTTAAACTCTAAAATGTATATGATGGATCTGACCGGTATCTCTTAAGAGTCCGGTTTAGTCTCTGTACTGCAGGTTACAGCGTCTCCAGCCACTATTATTTTCTTCCAGCTGGTCTTAAAGAACATTAATGCCACCTACTGGTTTAAGTGTAAAAATACAACTCAGCTGGCCGGAGCACGTACCACAGCCTAAGTTCAGTTTCAGCCTGAGGCCTCATTGACAATTTATTTCCTTTTCTCTTTCTCCTGTTTTTAAGTCTTCCCAGTTTCAGCGCTGGCAAAGAAAAAACATCAAACATAAAATGCACAAACTCTTTTCCCAAAAAGAGGTCAAACACAAGTTTACTCTAAAGTGAAGAAATGACATCGACATGCATGTTCTTCTCAATTTTATTTGAAAGAAACTAAAAGTCTTGGATAAATATGTACAAAACTGCATCTCTGCAACAACATTTGAGGAAAAGAAAAATTATCTGTGATGTGTACGATGGTCAAGAAGTCCATCATGTCCCCAGTATCTGATTGGCAAAGCTGGTCATTTCGTTTTCCCAACATGATGCGAACTCCACTCTCAGCGTTTCCTCTTGGCCTTGAACTTGTAAATTGCTGCAGCGTTGGCCGTCTCCCTTTTTACCTTCACCTTCTTAGTCTTATCCTGGTGCACAGAGGAAAGGAAATAACATAAAACTTAATTTGACACTTCTTACTGAAATGAAAATGAAAAGCATCAGCAATGGACTTGGTCATTAGAAACTGAAAACAAAATCTTCTACTCCTCCTCACCTGGAGATCCTTGCGTGTCTGGATCTTCTGGCTGATGACAAACATTTTCTTTTCTCTGTCGATCCTCTGAGAAAGGATTTTATACTGGTGCTTCCTCTGCTTGGCCAGCTTCTACAATAAAGGAGAAAACATGAACCATCAGTGGATTGATCAGCAGAAGGTTCAAAGTCACCACAATGTTACAGTAAATTTCTCTTTTCGCTACTGAGGAAATATTTTGTAATTGTGCTCATCTCAAACACGGACCATCACAGCTGCAGGCTGCACAGCTCCCTGGATGGTCTTCATCTCCAGGGTTTCCATAGTCGGTCTGTTGTACACTCTGTCCACCAGCTCAGGAGCTGTGTTCAGGTGCTTTGCCAGGTCAAATGACTCCACTATTGAGATGAAGAGAAAGCAATGTAAACTTCAACTTGAGTACATTAGGACAGGGACAGTGTCTGAGCACATCAATTAACATCACTATTCCGCCAACAGCTACGTTCTGAGCACTCAAGCTATATTCAGTATGTACCAAACTTTTCAATTACCTTCCTTCTTGGAATCCACAAAAAATTTGTGCTTGTTTTTTTGTTTGCTGTCTGCATCCAGAAGGTGGAGCTCTCCCTTCAGCCTCTCAATTTTCTGAAGGCAAAAGATGAACAGAAAAAGATTTCAGAAGGAACCAACACTCATACATTACAATGACAAGTAAAACACCTCTCTCTGTGCATACGTTCCTGCCACTTCCATAACTTGTGAAAGGTCAAAACCAGTAATAATATCTAGTAAAACTATCTATCTATCTAAATGACAGGTGAACTTTTAGTGAGTTCTTTTCAATCGTCTCTTTTTAGTAGAAACCAGGCAAAGCTAGCAGGTGTCTGATGCCTCGTATTATGTGCTGGGACCCTGTTTGTACTGTTGATGAAGTATGGTGCTGTTCTGAGCATTATTATGGCTATGAGTGACTTTTTAGATCGCAGTTGGCTTGTGGCTACAAAGACAGCAGTATTTTACTATCTGACCGTCTGTGCTGAAGTCGACACAACTAGAGAAGTTTGTGGTCGGCAAACTTGATCTCTCAAGGGGGTGTTCTACGGGGTCTCATGGTGCGTTAAACTATGGGTTAAAGTTACGGAATATCACTTTAATGGTTGAACATGCCAGGAGCAATTTGGACACTTCAGCACAAGTCCCTGCATCATAGCCAAGCAGACTGAAAGGTCATTTGGTGTTACTGACATCAGTGACATGAGTTTTTAACAGATAAGAGTCTCTTTACCCTGATGTATTACGGGTAAATTAAACTCACCTTAGCCTCTGCCACTCTCTTCATCTCCACATATTTGATGTCCTGCGTCCTCATGACTTTTTTCTGCTCCTCTGTCACCTCCACCTCCTCGTCGGCTTTTTTTGCTACATGAACTCCATCCTGCCATAAAAACATCAACACATGAAATCCTTCAAATTAAATTAATTCACCACTGAATTCTGTTAACGTGAATGATGTGTGTATTGTCTCTGCTGTGACGTTTGAATGAAGATGCATGTCTCTCGTCTGGGATAGTGATGCTGAGCTCACCTGAAGCTGAGAGTTGATCATGTTGAAGTAAAACTCATCTGGGTTCTTCTCCAGAGCTTTCTTCCGCAGAGCAGAGAGAGTGTTTTGTTTCTTGTGGTAGTCACTGTTGTAACACAGATATAACACAGTTCGATAATAAAGAGACTCATCCATCAACCATGTTAGACAGTTAGACTTAAATCATTTTGAATCCAGAGCCTGGAAACATTAAGACATGTTAGATTAACTCACTCTGCACGGAGCTTGTAGTCTTTCTTCTTCTCCAGTAATCCCAGATGTTTCCTGAAACCAGGCTAATCAAAGCAAACGAGACAGTTAATACACATCCAGCATAGTCAGTAATAATGTATTTGATGGTGCGTGAACATTTAGTTGGTCTGGGTTGAATCTGGAGTCATCTGGAGTCACAACATAGCAGCTAGCTAACAGCACCTCACCTGAGATCTCTCATGGTGGTTTCTCTGTCGGGATTTCAGCGCTTTCCTGAACGAAGACATGTCTGTGAAATGTCCCCAAGCGATATAAAGTAAAACTGTTAAGTCAAAGTAGATTTATAGAGGAGTTTGTGAGAGCTAAACACACACACTGAACCCTCCAGGCTGCTCCCCTGGTCGGCTAAACCCACGTGGTTTCCTGCCTGCTTCCGTCCGTGTTGTTTTTCATTTCCCTTCCACAGATTCGCGACTCACGTCTCACAGCTGAAACAACACAGAGCTGTGTAATGAGCCTGGATTATTATTCTACTTATATAAAATATCCATTGTTGTCATTTAAAGGGACACAGAAGTTTCAGAGGTGTCTTTCTGATTAAATGAAAAAAGGTCTTAATTTTATGCTGCCTGCTGTAGAAACGCAATAATAACACTAGGGAGCGCCGATGTACAGATTAAAAGAAACTTTTTTTTTGAATGCCATCAGATTGATTTTTTTTATATACAGTCAATCGATTAAACTGACTGTGCCATCACAGTAGTATAGCTATAAATGCAGTACTGGAAAGCAGCTTAATACACTCACAAAAGTGACCTGAATTTGTACACTTCTGAGGTAGTATAGGCTACTTTTCTGCTGACTATTTACACCATATTTGAGAGGGAAAACGTCCTTTTAGTTCTTCAGATGTATTCAACAGCTATGGTTCCTACTTGTTCTGCAGGTTAACATTTGATTTGGTCAGTTTATAAGTAGCCTCTGATGCACTGTTATCCAATAATGTTGTCAAAAAGGTAGAAAATGAACATGGCCTTAGTTAAATCATCAAATGCCACTTAATATGTTTATCTAGCCTATCAATAATTTGAATTCAGTAATCCCATATATAATAGTAAAACACACTCAAGAGCCATCCTGTTTAATAACCATTGTTCTGTCCATTTTTTAACTACTCTCCAAGTATGCAGTAATTTTCCATGCAATGGGGTATTTGATACTGTAATGCTACAACAAATATCTTACTTCTCCCATCACTGGTTTTATGTTAATAAATCATTTAGAAATTTGTGCATGGATGGAAATCCAGAAACATTTGAACAGATACCCTAAACATTGTGTTTTGTTTTGTTTTTGTTTTATTTGTTTGTTTGTTTTTCATCTAATAACCTTATGACATTGACCTTCAAAGCCCTGGAGTATTTTATTTGGGCTTAAATATTCAAAACTTTAAAAGTTGCATGACAGGGTTTACTGGCAATGGGAAATTGGATTAATTATGGTCATCTTATGCTCAACAATCAACTAAAATACCAATATAGTGATATTGGCCATTCTGAAGCTGCATACAAGCCAGACCTGGCACCAGAAAGACCTAAAGCAAATGAGGGTCATCACAGTGCTGCTGACTTAATATGTTTTGGCTGCAGTGTTCATACACTAAATTATTTTGGTCATTATAATGAAGGCCTGCATTTGCCAGCGTGCACAGTTAACACTAATTGGTAACAAGTTTATGCTTTTCCAACATGGACATTTACTGCTTGTTTCCTCTCGGGTTCCAGACCCCTGTTTTGATTTATACCCAGACCAATAGACCTAAAAGAGATTACACAAAAACTCTGTAATATTTCCAGCCCTAACATTTTGCTGTTTGTATCCCACAGGTAGAAATAACACAGTTTAATATTGTATAGTACAATATGCTTTTAGCATATATATACAGGCTTCTGTGCAGTTTTTCTCTCATATTGAGAGAAAACAGTATTGCAAGGGGAGAAAGGCTATCTGTTTCCTGACATGATATGCTGGAGAGAGAGGAGACAAAGGCAAAGCTGCAATGGCACCAGTCCCCTAATCTCACCCAGACTCCCAACTCTTTGTGGATGTGAGAAGAAGCCAGCACGACAGAGTTATATTCCACTAAACAGCCATTTTTCCCCCATGGCAGCTCACTATCCCCACTCCAACCACAAGGAATTTGTTTTATATGTGTGAGATTTGCCTGGCATGCAGAATGTTTTGCGGGTGATGAGACCTATGAATGGGATCAGTGTTTCCACATTATGTCACAGGCTTGTTTATCAGTCTGATGGCTAATGACCCCGATTCCTGTGAAGGCCCAAGGCCCGAATGGTCCACCCACCCAACACATTTACACTAACTGTTTAACTAGGCACACACAGACAGAAGCTTGAGCCAGAATTTATGGGTTAAATGTCTGTATTCTGACTTATTGGGCTCCATGCTGTTTAATTCATGTGAGTATTTATCATTACAAGTGAAAAGCCCGCCGAGCCAAGGCAGGGGTAAATACTACTTTGGAAATCAGGGGCCTTGTAACAAGCTGATGCAAGAGCCGAAGGACAAGAGGTAGTGGGTTTGTTCAGGGTCAGCAATGGAGGAATGCCCTTGTGGGACAGATGCAGAGCCGTTTGGTTTTCTAATATGACCCTGTAAAAATAACACTGCTGACATATTGTAAGACTACTGCACTTGGGCTTAGCTCAGAGCTTTGGTATGTCTCCCCTGACCATGGTTGGTCCTCATCTGCAGCAAGCCGCCAGGCCAGCCCAGTCAAAAAATGCCTGAGCCAGTAGTTCCTCCTTTGTGATTCTTTAGCTGCATCCCCTTATAAAAGGGATACAGACAACAGACAATCACATAGCGTCAGATTTTTGCCTGTTAAATGAATCCTCATTAAAAGTGGTGTCTGTAGGTTGCACTTCGGTTCAATTTTGAGGTACTTGTCCTTTACTCATTCTTATTATCTGCTGATTTATACTTGCTCTTCACTACATTTCAGTGGGAAACATAGCATAACATAACATATGACTACTACAAGTACTCATAACTTTTCAGATTAAGAATTAACACACAAAGATATCATGGATTATAAAATACAATGCATTTTCAAAGATGCATTTTCAGTCCTCACACTCCATTGGATGTTTTGGACATCGTACCACCTAATGAAATGATGGCTTTGTTACATAATGGCAGTTTGCCACTATTCCCTCTCACCATCACATGTGTGGAGAAAATAGACACATAGGCTGATCTTAGGAGGAGGCAAAATCCAGACAAGTGACAACTTAAATGAGATACGGGTGGAGAGATGGGATGACAATGCTCTGGTCTATTGGATCCAAAGAGCCACTGAATGTTTTCATGAGCATGGAAATGATGTGAATCATAAGGTAAGACCTTTTTTGGACTGGCGTGTTAAGACAACGCTCTCCACCGCCATCATCAAAGCAGCAAATGGGGGAATGTCTTATGGAAGAATAGTGTCGAGTCCAGAGACTTGTAAAATCAATGCCTTGGACTATTGAAGCTGTTCTGGCAGCATATGGTGACCCAACACCTTGCTGCTTACTTTATGTTGGTTTTTCCTTTAATTTGTCACCGGCCTGCATCACTTAAGTGATGCAGGCCAAACAATGTAATTGCTTCATTTGTTTCCTGTTCAGGGCCATGATGCCTATTAGAGGTAATTTCACTCAGGTGTTCCAAAATTGCACATCCAAGAAAAGAGTAAGAGATTTTCAGTGTAACACTAATTTAAATTTCATTTAGCGGAGCATGATAGTCACTTGACACACCATCGTCAGCATTCTCACACCACATCAAAAACTATGTTTTCAACTGTATTATACTGTATTCCTCACCTGGGATGAAAAGTATTGTAAATAAAGTTAAGTTTTTAGCTTCCATCTGAAGACCCATACTGTTTCTATTCTGATGGTCATCTTTTTTTCATTTCATTTCAACCATTAGAAGTGATCATACTTTGAAGTGATTACACAGTTAACCCCCATTACCGCTTTAACTTGTTTTTCAAAAGTAAAACAGAGAGATGTTTCATGTGAAAGGTAAAAGAGAACATCTCTTAACCTTTTCTTCTAAGAAGTAAACAGTGAGGGAGTCATCAAACTATTTCTCCCATGATATATTGACAAGCATCTATCCTCTAATTTGTTGTAAAGACTGACAGGACCACGCCTCAGAGTGTAAAATTAGAAGTTATAATTAGGGGGTTTTGGGGGAATAGACGGGTCAGACCAGAACAGATCACACTCATTCAATCGTCACAGGACCATGAGAGACAAGAGTCACATGTTTGTTATGTAAAAAAAAAAAGAAAAGAAAGAAAAAAAGAGCAGGTTGAATGGGCTATTTCATGTGCAACATTTTGCAGCTGCTTTTCCCTTTAAAAACTTATTTTAAAAAATGATTCAAAAAAGAAAAAAGACGTCAAATCCAACAAAAAATGCAAAATTTACATAATTTGCTTTGTTGCTTTTAATTTGCAGAGTACACAGTGTGTTTATGGGAATTTAAAGATGATGAGTAATGTTACTCTTAAAACCTAGAAGTCTGATTTAAAAGATTTAACCCAACAATGGTGATGTACCACAGATTTTCCAGCCTGTTACTAGAGAGGGTGGAAAACCAGTGTCATTTTCCATGGAGTGATTACACGTTGATTTTTTTTTGTCTTTTCTTACTTCCCTGAAAAAGTCTTGCTTCAGTTTCCCTATTGACATGAATGATTGATGCAACATTTTTTCTTATCTTTTGTATACGTATGATTGATTGATGCAGACAAAAAGCACAGCAGGTCACTAACACACTTTTGAGTGTCAGTTGACTTTTCTTTCCAAACAAAACACTCTTCATAGTCAAGAGATAAAAAAGAATTGTGACAATACTTCATCATTGATTTGTACACTTTATTATAGCTGGGTGAGTCTGTGTGTGTGTGTGTGTGTGTGTGTTTCAGAGTGTTTATTAAAGGGATAATTTGGGTTATTTGATGTGGGGTTATGTGAGGTAGCCGCACATAGTTACTGGAAGTACATTTGGATCAGCACATTGTATACATAGTTTTAAGTATTTTCAGTGCTTTTTCAGTGAAGCTTAGTCATCCTGACCTGATTGTTTAGGCACTATATTAAACATACAGAATACAAAACATTAATTGTACACATACATACATGAACTGTCTTCGACAAAGCCAAACTAGCCGTGTCCTCCTGTTTCCAGTCTTCATGCAGGATGCTTCCAAAACTGTCGCTTTATTTCTTTGAGTGTGGTTTATTAGTTGGTCTCCATGATCAGTAGCTATTTGGGAAACACTGCATTTATGTAATATCCTTTGGGTGACCTTGGAATCAGCCTTAAAAAATGTCTTTCCAGTCTTATTCTTGTGTCATATGGCAGATAAGGCTGAAACACAAACCACAGTTCTAGTCCATGGTGACTGGTTGGCTGGATTCTGGCAACAACCCTGAATCCTTTATGTCATGAGAGGCGGGACAACAATGCCGTCTGTCACACAGGGTGGCTACTTATGTCAACAGTACTACTTTAAGTAAACTGGGCACACACTGATAACAGCAGTGACTCAAATGATCAGATGTAAGGTTCCTTCAATGTGCGGCAAAACAGCAGGCAGCTGCATCCAGATAAACGTCACTCCCACTGAGTCATGTTGAAATGAAACATAAGGACTGAAGACAACGCTGTAAGACAGGGAAGTGAAATTTAACCCTGTTTGGTAATGTCAGGGTTAACAAAAGACGGTCAACAAGGGTCACTTGAGAGAATACAGTACATGTACAGAAGTACGTACAGATTATAGAAATATACAACTCATGTGGCTGTTTGAGTGAAGTTCAAATGTCTCCTCGTAAGTCTCTCCAGTGAATGAAAGACAACATCTAAGGGACCTAAAACTGACCAGTGTGTTCTCTCTGAATTGTGACCCTGACCTTTTCCTGATTCAGATCCTTATCTTACTCAATCCTGACCAAATCCTCTACACCTTCAAAACCTAACTATAAATCAAATCCATTTGTCTTTGCAGTCAGTTTTACTAACATTCAGTGGTACGGAAAAGAGTATGTGTTCAAACCCCACTGTGCTTACCTGATGTGACCCGCTACGACTGATTCAAAGATGAAACTGCAGGGTTGTTAAAAAAAAGAAAAAAAAAGTAACTTAATGCTGTACTTTTTAATACTGGTGGTGGTTGACTTGTTGGTTGATTGGTCGATTAACTTTGATTATGAGATCGATTCATTCATCAATGGACAATTAAAAAGAATCCAAAAAGAATCTGAGAAACGGAGTCAGTATGGCGGATTACACATCCTCACTCAGAAACTTTAGGAAAGAGCAGGCTCGGTCTATCCACCAATACTCACCAATAACACCCAATCCTTTTCAAATACCTTGGAAATAGACGGCACCAGAGCACAGAGACCCGGGGCCCTCCCCTCTGCTGCACGGGCTTCTCTGCCCCCGTTTGAAGTCGCTGGTGAGAGAGAGGGAGGGAGGGAGGAATGTGTGTTTTTTGGGGAGGTGGGGGGCGGGATCTTGTGACTCACCAGCAACTTCCTCAGTAGTAGGACAAAAGTAGCCGGCAAGCTGCATCACTCCTCGCCCGCAGAGGTTTGCCTACAGTCAGAAGTAACAAAAAGTTTTACAGCTGGCGGGCGACGCTCCTGAGCCGCCGGAGTAGCGACCTGCAAACTGATCCCAGTCCTGATCTGAGCGAGAGTCTGCTGACGGAGAGAGGGAGGCGGGCTGCCGCTGTCAAGCTGCTAAAGGTGTCTCCAGGCTTCAGACAGTACTCCTGGTAGGACTTTTTT
>OMNW01011416.1:10324-27043 GCA_900303245.1 Selene dorsalis | reverse complement strand
TGTGATTTTTTTTTTTTTTTTTTTTTTTTTTTAAATAGCTTCATACCTTGACTTTTGTTCGTGTTCAGCTTTTAGTGGAGCTCCACAGACCAATGAAAAAAGACTTTGTTAAAGTTGTGAGTTTACATCCCATTTGCCATTAAAGCACCAGAGACAGTGAAAGAGGTTTTCAATGAGAAGAGATATCAGAGAGAAATCTGTAAACTTTAAACTTTGCAGTCAGTAGCAACAGTCTAGTAAAACAGTGTCAATCAGTGATTAATGGAAATGACAGTGTGGGGAAAAAGGTGTTGGCCAGAATCAGCAGTTTAAAAGCAATGAAATCTTGTTGAGGCTTGATCATTATTTATCCAATTTTTATAGTAATTATTTTTTGTACAGCCTAATTAGTTGTATCAAGCTGTAGTTTGCACAGAAGTTATGACTGTATTGTGCAATAATTTTGCTCTCTAGTAAAAAACCTTTGAGTGTAAAGATGAAAGCAGGCGTGGGCTTGACAGCATGACAAGCCTTAATACTTCACACCTTAGTCAAACACGCTGCCTGGAGAGAAGCCCGCAAAGTAAAATCCTGACAAAAGAGGAACCACTTCCTGTGACAAGTGAGGAGGGGTTGGGTGGTGAGGTCTGGATATTTTCTGTCAACTTGTATGTTTTTCTGCTTTTCCTTGTCCATACCTTTTCACTGTCACTCAAATCGCAGTCTCACACCTGCACTCATGTCCCACTGTTATTACACTGTGCATCCACACACATAAGTAAGGCAGAAAACTAAATAAACATCCCTTCAGCAAGAGAGCAGACCCTACTGGAGCGTGTGACCCACTGAACTGTGTGGAGGGAGGATTAAAGAGCTACAGTTGTGTCACAGAAGCTCCCAGCTGAGTGGTGTGTGAAGGCCTCAGAGAGCAAAGTCCCGCAGGCTAAACTTGTCTTTTCTTCGGCGGCAGGAAGTGGGATATGGCAGTGTGCGTCTGGGAAGGGTGTGTCTGTGCTGCAGCCTCTGGGCTTGTTTTGGGCGTACATCATGGCATGACAGCGCATAGTAGTAGTGTCATCCTCATGGCACTGATTTGGTGTTTCACCTGTTGTGTCATCTGGGCTCAGTGGGAGCGGTGGGAAAGTAAAATGTTGGATCTTGCCAGCAGTGAAGAACTGCTCAAGATCACACATGTTCTCTTGTAAATGTTTCACCTGTTGGATTTGATACTAGGGCAGAGCTGCTTTTTGGCCTAGTCAGCACTTCACATGTTTTCTCTTGGTTATAAATGAAAGAATTATGATCATTCACTTTAAGGAATTTGTAAGGTTGTTTGATTTAGATTGAGCTATCTCTTGGCCATTTGAGCACAGTGGAAACAAGCTGTAAATGCAACTCTGGCATGTTATCAACCCATGTTGAACATGTTGGCAAACAGTTGCTATACACTCAATAGTAATGGAGCAACACTGGAATAAAGTTGCGTCTCTGGTAACCCACTATAGTCAGTCTGAAATTCACTCCCCTTGTTGCTATTTTTATTATCTCCGTTAACTCCTGAGTAAACTAATCTGGCTCTGTAGCTGCTAAATTCTCCACTGTATTCCTCAGCTAGTTGCCAACTTCTTCTGTCAGCTGTTTGATGCTGGGCAGGTTGTCCGCAGCAAGCGGGCTTATCTGAAACTTGTTTCCGAAAACGACTTCCTACAGCTGCTGCTGGAAACGACAGTGATGAATGTGATCGCAGGGAATTAAAAGAAAGAGAAAAAAAATGAAGATGAGGGCTGGAAAGGGAAGCTGCAGTTGTGTGATAACTTTCACATCACACAGAATCACTTGATGTGTTGAAATATTGACTAGTGGAACTTGCTCATAAACCACAATATCTGAGACCATTTACTGTCCCAAATAGTAAGTAACCACAAAGGCAGATTTAGAGTGAGGATGAGAATCTGAAAACGTCTGATATATGGTACAGCTCGGTTGGATGTCATAGCTGTGACTAAAACTTTGGCTTGAGTAGTACAGATCTGATGTCAGGCACCAGCACAGTTCACTCCAGCAGCTCTCTCTTCTCTCTGTTACTGCAGAAATTACACCTTGGAGGAATTTGGTGTCTGAGGCGTCCTGCTGGGCTTCCTCCACTGACAGGTTTTTTTTGTTGTTTTTTTTTGCACCAACTGTTTGTCACATTGCAAGAAATAATCCCCTAGCAGCCAAAAGCCAGTCATTTTGGCCCAATTAGCATCTGGGAAGTTTGCCTTGACAGAGCCCACGAGCTGTGTAATGTATTTGTTTGCTTTCTTCCTCTTCCTGTCTCCCTCTCTGTTTCATTGACCATGGTCACATTCTTCAGAGGTCTCAGTGTTTTCCAAAGGTTAGCCCCGCGCGGTGGTTGTACCCCGGCCAGTTCTAAACTACAGTCTGACTGCAAACTAAATGACTTGGACTGGTTGCGGCTGGTTTTATGGGTTGGCATCGTTTGAAACCATGCCAACGATAATGATGGAGAATCGGCGGTCAAGTGGTTGCAGGTGGTTAGGGAGCAGAATTTAGATTTGTGTCGTGCTGTGAGTAGTCCACATTCTACAGCTGTCTGTCCCTCCATGGTGTCTCAGATGAGACACTGTACACTACTGTGTTTATATTGTTTGCATTTCTCTCTGTGTGAGGCTGCATTCAAGCAGCAGGTTTTCATGCTGACTTCCACTGTGATTTTCGGACCTGATTGGTTTTCCCTTAAAATGCCTCACCTGCTCCTTTCAAACACATTTGGTCAAAGCACATCTAAAAGATTCAGGTTGTGTACCTAATCATCGATGGCTTGTTCATTTCCCTTTTGTATTTCGGTGTCTAGATTTTTGTGAAAAGTCTGAACATTCCAGTGCAGCCATTAGGCTGCATACCTTGTTTTCTTATTCATGTGGTTCCAAGCAGGATTAAAAAAAATGCAACCCAATCCAGCTTTTAGCTGTTGAGACTGATTAAAATAACATCACATCTGTGTTACATGTGAGACCAAAAAAGGGAAATTGGAACCTTTCTGCTTTGGTGCTAACAAAACCTGTCTGACACACAACCCTCCTGCACGTCTCGGTGAAAGAACGTAGGAAATCTTGAAGGTTTGTCTGTTTATTTTCCTCATAATTCAAATGTTCTCTTTATTTCTTGTACGTGCGTCTTCATATCTTTCGCCTCCGTAGTCAGCTCCTTCTTCAAGGCTGTGGGGGCGCGTGGCTGGCAGCAGGAGTGCGTCTGCATTCCCTGAGTGGGGGGAAGTGACCTCAGGTTTCCTGCGAGGGGATGGCCAGGTGCTGTGGTGTTATTGTGAGGGGTGCAAGACTTCCTCCATGGATGCTTTGTTGGTAAACGTCTGAAACTTGATCCTTAGAGCTAGGGCCCCTGTGGGAGGTAATATGCCCCCCCCCTCCTCACAATGCAGTCATCCTGCTCCGCTCTCCTTCCCTCTCTTCTCTCTTTCTCTACACTCGTTGCCACAGCCTTCACTCCATGTGAGTTTTTTTTGTTTAAAGAGAATATAAGCATTATATAGGCAGCAGAGGAGTGTTAAAGGTAACTGACTCTGTGCTAATGGGGTAATTACATTCCTTTAGGGGTACAATTACAGGTCTATCCCCACTACTTACCTGCTACTTTCAAAGCAAATGCTGTTTTCAAAGGAAACACCAAATTGTTAGCGCAGAATTGCAGATTCCCTCTTACTGTACACTCACTACTTTATTATAGATTCTGAAGGAGCATGTTTTCCTCGGTTTACCTTTCACCTGCTCTACTCCAATGTGCCTGTGTTTTATTAATAATACACTCTACTAATGATTCCCCTTCTACCTTATCAGTATTTCCTTTACACTTCCCTACGTGAACCAGATGTTGTTTGGGTGCACGAATCCTGTCGATTCACTGCTGCGTCATCACAGTCTGTCATGCTATAAACCTGCGCTGAAGAAATGTGTGAGTCACACCATGACTGTTTCCCTGCACCCTCGCCTTAAGGGAGGAGAGTAAGCATCATGCTTCAACAGAAGTGTGTGGCATGTACTGCTCACAGGACATGATGAAAGGAATGCTATGATGAAAAACGCAAAGCGGTTACCAACTCCTCCATCATGTGCTGAGCCTGCCTCGGTTTGTCTCTGGGAATGGGAACCCAGATAAACCTGTCTGTGTTTCATTGGAACTCCCTCACCTCTACAGTTTGTTGCCATCTTGCCAAAGTGCGTGCAAATCCTTCCTCCAGAATTGCTCAATGTTAATCTTTTGCTCAATACAGTGGCATCCATAAAAGATAATATCATGGGAAAACAGTACAGTTATGCAGAGGGAATAAATGTCATAAAAGTCCATAAATAAGCAGGACAGCTGGGTATATTTTAGCAGGGTGAGGACTGAGAGGGAAGCACAAATTTAAAGTCTGTGGACAAATTGCAGTGGTTTTTATACAACCGGTAATGCGATGTGTATTATAAATTCATATAACTAATGGTTATGTTGGGCTGTGGCTAATGGCTAAATCATAGGATAACCAATGTTTAATGGAGCCACTTGAGGAGAAGAATGTTGGGTGAGGACAATTTCTGCAGTACATGAGGTAATAAGATGTTATTTCATTCTTATAGATCTCTGCTGAGAGAAATGAGAAAGTAACAAGGCCAGCTAAGGCTTACACTCCATACTGTGACACCGCATCTTCATATCTGGGATCAGAAAATGATCTTCGTCTGGATAATGTTGTTATTGAATGAATCACTGGGACACTGACCTGCAATTATCATGGCTTTCCATCAGAAGTTGATTCTTATTAAATTTCTGTATGTTTTACTTATAGTAGACTCAGTAAAGAATTTAATTCCAAATCTGATACTGACTGACACCCCAACCTATCTTGGTATCTTTGAATCAAGACTGGAGAACTTAAGAAAATCAGTCATAGTGTGCGTTAGACCACAGTAATCTAACAGCAGTGGTCTGCCTACACAGAACTGACAGAGTGGTTTTATTTCAGTGGAAGCAGCAATGTCGTCACCCTTCCCCATTGGATGTTCTTCCACACTGGCTTAATTGGGCAATAATTTGAGCCCATGTGGCACACAGTCTTTAACCACACAGTGATACACAGCAGGCCTCAAACAAGGCAACAATGCCTGAGGCTCAAAATGTCACCTTTCAAAACAGTGAAGACCCCAGAGAGGGTCGGTCGTTAACGAAGTATTTCCCCACAACAACATGTGAGCAGGACTCTGCCCTCACAGCAGATGTCTTGAAGAGCTAATGAAGCCTTGGCTTTGTGTACATGTGTTGTTTGTTCCACCACTACTGTATCCCAACCTTTGCCCCCCTACTGTTGTGGTAGTTGTGTCTTTATATGGCTAGTAACTTCAGTTTGCCACAATGCCAAGTGCATTAGTCTTGATTGCTTCCCAAACACTTAATAGGGTAGGCTCCCACATCTGCAAAGAATGAATCCAGACTGTGACATCATGGCAGAGGAAGTGCAGTCATGAGAGTGTGGGCGTATGGTAAGGTGTTGGTGTTTAGTTCATGCACATTTCTATTCAGACGTGCACAAATGTTCCCTGTGTTGCACAATCGCCGTCTTCCAGGGATGAACCAGGAGGACCGACTTGGACAGCATGAAAAGCTGTTACTTGTTCAGATTAGATGTGTATTATCTTGTCTCTGATAAATACAAGAGTGTTTATTTGGAGTGCAGCTGTGAGTGAGAGCATTCCCCTCGCTGAAAGTAAACACTGTTAAAATGCCTGCTCTGCATGATGAAACTAGCAAGCGATCAAGAATGTGACTCCTTACCCAGAGTCTCTTACACCATCTCTGTCTCATCATCATTTTTTTCTGCCCGCTAGTATTTACATGCGCATACGCACTTTGTCGTACCCTCTTACTTTTGTGTTTATGGCTCTGTTGCAGAGACAATAGTCTCCACAGGGGAGACAGGCTGAGACAAGCCAGACTCTCTACATACATGGAGGTGTGGGTTAATGTCAGTCACTGGTTGGTAAATTAAACTGTGTACACCAATTTTGCCCTTTCCAAAATACGCAGAAGTGTGTGCTTGGCACTGCTCGGGCACACTTTGGCTTTATTTTGTAAAGCTGTCAAAGTCACACTGAATAGGAGTAGGAGTTGAGCAGGATGTTTCTTGGCCTCCTTTGCTTCCCTGTCTTGTCTCACCTTCATGGGATACTGACCGGCCCTCGTACGGTACCTCAGAGGAGCCATAAATGGCAGAAAGTGTCCTTGGTGTGGCTATAAAAGGACGTCAGCTCCTCGATGAGAGGATGATGGTAATTTACAACAGGGAAAAGTAACAGAGAGCTAAGGCGGGATTTCTTGGCTGAGAAACAGAACGAAAGGATGTGATGGAGGCGAGAGGAGTGGTCTGAGCGCAACGTTATTGCCCGCGGGCGCGTCTGTCAACGGGCTGTCACAGAAAGGCGTAATCGCGGATAAATGCAAATCCTCATTGTGTATAGTTTTCTCAGTGTGCACCACCTCTCCATCTCGGAGGAGTTTCTATCAGAGCACAGGAATTCCAGCGACTATTTACCCTTATCACAACAAATGTACACAAGAGAAAGAACATGTTGTGACTCCCCTGGAGCATCCGGCCTCAGCTCTCACTCACTTTGTGTAATTAAAGTTCTTGAAACTGTTGCACTGATATCATTATAGTGAAGCACTGCTTTGTTTGACAGCGCACTCACAACTGGCAGGTCGTATTGAGCGCAGGATGTTTGTATGATTCACAGACCTCCAGTACCAGAGAAGACTATTGTTTTGCCTTGACTCCTGTTTAGTATAATAAATTCTTTCTTGTGTCTTTCACACCACTACAATACACACTCTTGGCTTCTTTTGCAGGAAAAAACGGTCTTACTCCACATAAAATCCTCTGCTCTGTGGAATTTGTTGAAGCTCTAAACAGCCACAAGTCCAGCAAGCATTATATTTTAATAACTTTGGATATATTTTCAAAGATATGTTTAGAGTTCTTTTATTATTATCAGTCCTGTATTATTGCTGTTGTCTGAGTGAGCCGTCATCACAGTTCACAGAGATTACAAAAACACATGCATAATAATCAGCGCTATATTTAAACACAAACCCTTCACAAATCATAGCCATATAGAGCTTCTGTCTCTCCACCACAGCTGAAAAAGCAAAGATGGGCACACGCAAGAGTGCTTACTGCCATGCATGTGATATAGCAATAGGCTACATGTACAGATGGTACAGTGAAGTGGAAGAACAGTGACTTGGTGTTCTTTTGTAACAATTTAATTTCATTTGATGGGGAAAAAATTACAGATGTCTGGACCTCATTGTCGTCAATGGTAGCTCTAGCTGTATGAAGAAATATTTTTTTTGTGTGTGTGTGGAAAAGTCTTTTTATTCTGCCATTCAAACCCTTTTATCCTGTGGAACATCTCTAAAGAAATCATAGTAATATGACTACATTCTGCAGTCATAAGTCAACGGTCAGGTGCTGACTTCACTTCTTGCAGGGAGCCATAGCAGTGCTGTACTGCGTCTTATCTGAGCATTAAGAGGCACTGTGTAGTTCTCTGTAGTAATGCCTGGAAATGAAGCCATCTCTGTGATGTTGGGAGAAATGATGTGACAGATACAGACCTCCATTACAACCAGCAGCTTGATGTAGCGCATAGGTCTTGGGCATTCAGCCAAACCACCTACACTGATGGAGCTTGACCACATTTGCAGAAGCAAAGTGCAAATGCAACACATCCCTGCCACAAATCTACATATAGGCGCAATACACATGGACATGAACTGCTATGTGCTGACACAACAGAAAGCATAAGCAGTTTAAACAGGTGGCCTCCTGCTCACACAAGGAGATACCATTAAAAAGATGTTCAGACTGACCAGATGCACTCATAAGCAGAGGTGTTATTTGTGATCTCGTACGTTAAAGAGAATTCAGATTTTGTGAAATTCTAATGCCAAACATTAATTAAAAGCAGCTCAGATGCAAGAAGCTTATTAACACCATGTGTAAATAGGGACAGCATTTTTCCCACCTCACCCAAACACTGCTAAAGAAGTTATACATTGTGTTTACTCCATTCTTCTCGAAAGTCTGGCAAACATCACTAAGTTGTTTTCTCCTTTACTTTTCCTGAGGTCCACCATACGTTAGCAATTCCGTCCGTGCTTTAATGGGCCTAAACATTCAGCTTCAAACAGAACCACATCCAGTGTTGGCAATGGAAATTAGATCAATGGGTAAAATGGGGGCCAGACAGTGAGCAAAGCACAGCAGAGGGCCAATGACACAAGCACCATGACTTCACTGTGGAAGTATTCACCCCCCCGCCCTTAAAAACCCCCATCCCTCATCTCATTGCACGCTTTCTCAACACTGGTGAGTGGAAACTGTTTAAGGTTTAATGATTGCTGGAGAAAGAGTGGAAGAAAAAGTGTCCCATAGTATGAGAAGTCATGCATAAAGACGATCATTAGTCATACCATGTCATGCTTGTGGTAGTTGGTCAGGGGGGCATTATTGTGCCTCTGCACAGCACCCTGTGTAAGTTTGTGCCATGCAGCTTTTAACCTTCATCTACTTATGCCAGTGCCAGTGGATTCTGTAAGTCTAATAATAAAGGCAGAGTTGTATATCCCTTTAATTTACACGATGGGTGACATACATTTACACTTCATTTGATCGATGAAGGGGCCGTGGAGCCACGGCGAGAACCTGGTGCCTGTGTGTCAGCTATCATCTCAGTACGTATGTGTGTCTGTTTTGTGTTCACCGCTGTTCCACATCCCTTGAAGCCAAGAATACTGGTGTATATAAAAAAAAAAAGCAGGGTAAAAGCAGAATGAGGTCGAACAAGAGTCGGACGAGAGTGGTGGTTAATAGATTGAAAGCGATAGGCAGGTCTGCTTGGGGAAGCAACATAATTCAACCTCGCTATCAGTGTTTACCAAAGCACCTGTTTTCACGTCGTCTCTGCATTTAACAGCTGCAGCTGGGACTTTGCATTTTATCACTGATAATGAGTTGGAGACGAATAGAGTTTTGCATGGCTGCATGATAAAGAGATCTTAGTATGTGACACTGTGAGATAAGGACCTGACGGATTGCAGCTCTCTTCTGGCAAAGTCGAGAAACTAGTTACAGGATTTCTATACTCACAGCTTTTTCCAGGACTTTAACGAACCATAGATAAATCCACTGAGATCCATTGTCTACCAATGGGAGTTCTGCTGTTTGATACCAAGGATAGTCAGTTTTAGGTGAGTTTTACATCTACCACTCCTATCTCTACACAGCCAAATTCAATTATGTTGGCAGTGTGCGTGGATGCAAAGGCTGAGAACTAGTAACACACAAAGGCACAAGGTTTGAAGCTGGACTGGAGGACAGCAAAAAAAGAGGAGATAAGGGTAGGTGGGTGTGCGGCTGGGGGACGTGCAAAGGTGAGGGTGGAGGCAGTCTTGGATATATGGCAGCATGATTTATGGACACCTTTGAAGTGAGCTCATTCCATCCACACGGGCTGCCTGCTGCATTACAGAGCTGGGACATTCTCCTGGCGGTATGGCGAGGGGGGGATAAATTACCCTTAGGTCACCAACCTCCACCAGTGTACCATTCACATATTCACTTTCTGGTTTTGCAGCAATACGTCAGTGTGTGTATGTGTTTGGTTTCCAGCAAAAAAAAAAAAAAGAAGCTTCCAACCAGGGCATCTGCTGAACACAAGACTCACCCCACAGTCATCTATTTGTAGGTCAAAGCAACAGGGAGAATGACAAAGCGGAGAAGAGGTGGTCCCTCTCTGGGATCATAGAAATTGGGTCAAGAGTGATATGTTTCTACAGAGCTAGTTTTCAATTTCGCTTCATTGTGCAGAATTATCAGGGAAATTTATAGTATCTGCAGTTGAGTCTGACTGGAAACTGATTTTTAATCATCATTTTCAGTTTAAATCTCTCTCCGCAGTAGTCTCTAGTAATGATAACGTCACTGTCTGACTACGTAAAGCTTCCACCTTCTGTTGGTGAGGAGTGAGGACTAAAGAGGGTGGCTTGGCAATAGTAAGTCCCAGTTTGTCATTCTAGTTTGAATTCATCATTCACTTGATGTGTTTGTATTATTATTACCGAGATCTTACAACTTTGTTTGAAGCTCATTTCCTACATACGTCAAATTGTTTGATCTTATCAGCTTCATTCATGTGAGCAGAAAAGCAGGGGGTTGTGAATATGAGCAGTAATTGCACTCGACGGGAAGTCCCCACAAAGAGACTTAAACAAACTGCTGGAGTGTGTATGCAGCTGCTCGCCGTGTCTGCCCTTCCTGCACAAGTCACCCATTGTCCCCCAGTTTGGCTGCTGTGTTTATTTTTTTGTTTGATTTCTCTACCCTCAGCTTTGTGTGTTCATGGGTATATGTGTGTGTGCGCACGCATGCATAATACTGTGGGAGTGTGCCTGTTCATGCACATGGCTGCAGGTGTGTTTGCATCTCTGGGACTTTGTCTGTCTGCAAGACTGCATCAGTGTGTTTAGACATAATACGCCTGTTTTTCATTGTGACTGTGTGTTTGCATATGTGTGCAACCGTCTCTCTGAGAAGTCCCAGAGATCTCTCTGTTTGGGGTAACAGGAAGAAGCACAGCATGTGTGCACACTGACTTGAACTCCTCATTGTTGTCAATTCCATATTGGTGAATAGGATCATTGCCCAGTAGGAAATGAACCCGTGTTTGGTTCTCACAGTAAATACCAGGGAAAAGGAAGAAGACATTATGCTTTTATGCTGATGCACAGGGATGTTTCAGAGGTCAACCCATATTGTCACTTCTATTTTTAGATCTTTGGTTTTATGCTGTGAAATTTTACAATGTTTTACAGTAGTGCGGTTGAGAATGCACAAAACATAATATGCATTTAAAATTGTAAATTTACTTGAAGCAAGTTTTTGACCTGATTTCATCCATGTGCAACACAGGCTCTGTTCTAGAAATAGTCAGGAAGTCTAAAGTCATCGACATGATCTAAGTTTAGGTTGTATGAGTGTGATTGCTTCTCGGTGTCCTGATGGGTTCGGTATGTTTTTGTGGCACAACACATCAGTTTTCGTCTTGCCCGAGCACCCTAAATAAAACACCAGGTTGAGCCCTCAGAAAGCGCCGCACAGGATGAAACAAGAGCACAACGTCACCACCGAGAGGTTTATGGTCTAGGGGAATGAGGGCACTGTTTACACATTGCCATGGAGATGTGCCTGAGAAGGGAAAAAATGGCTGGATATACTGGAAATGACTTCTAAGTTATCCATCCCAGTCGTTTCACATTTGGCAGGAACTGCTCTGTTTTCTGAGCCAATGCTTCTTCTTCTTCTTTTTTTTTTCCTCCTTCATATGAACCCGTCTCTTCGGGGTTACAGAGTCAAAGAGGGAGAGGTGAGGTGAGTTTTTTGGTGTGTTGCGGTTGTGGGAGATAATTGGTGCAGCTGTCGTTAAGAATGTGGATTGCTCTTACTGCTTATAATGTACAACAGCCATGAAGGCCCTATACGCACAGATGGGAAGCACCCACCTGTTATAAAAACATGCTGTTTAATATTAGTGTCAGGGGATGTTAGGATGTATGTTTTTCTTTTTAATTTTTTAAAAAGAAGAAAATGCCTTCTTGTCGGGGCATTAACCTCAGGGTCAGGTGCCATCACTGCAGCCACGGGCCACAAGTCTGAATGAGTTATAAATAATTGCTTGCAGTTGTGGGTGTGTACTGCACAGTTGTGTGTGGTGGAGATTGCTGCGTGTGCAGTCTGTGAAACCTAAGCCCAGCTCCTTGATGTCCTGGCTAGTTGTGCTGATTCAGCAACATGAGGAGACCACCTGGGACTGACCAGCAGCCTGCAGGAGCCACTTTTTGGTTTTTTTGGTTCACACATAACCTTGGTGCTCAATACCAACGGGTTAGTAACAGCCACGAAGCTACAGGACGTAAATCAGTGCGCTTTTACGTCGAAATGATGATGCAGCTATCACCAGGGTTACTTTCACAGCTGTTGTTTGTCTGGTAGATTTTAGATGATGTAATTAGTTTAGTAGGAATTTGAAACAGTGCAGGATTGTAGTGTAAACAGGATTAATTGAATTTGCATTCAGAGTCCTAAGGTCATCAGCTGTGCTCAGACCTTTTAATACATGTAGCTTTTTTTTTTGTTTGTTTTTGAGATCCATCTTACCAGGAAATGAGAGTGGCATTCCTTATTTTCCTGTTCCAATGCAGGAGCACAAGGGCAACTGATAAAGACAACTGACAGTATTTGGGTTTATACCAAGGCCACAAAGCCATTCAACACACATTTCAAAGTTCAACAATGAGCTCGTAGTCATAGCAGGAAGAGAAGAAGGGGAAACATGTGATCAATTTTATATCATATCATATAGGGTCAACAGAGTTTTCATGGACTCCAACTTCACAGCAACAGCTCAAAGGCACGTGCCTGAAATCCATATCTGGACTCGTGTAAATCAGTGGAGCCCTCAACCGGCCCCTAAATCTTCTGGCTGCAATAGTTGAGAGAATTTTGTTTTGTTTATAAGAAGTGGTCCAGTGGTAATTTTCCATTGTGATGACTTGCAAGGCGTTTGCTGTGTCTGCACAGACGCAGAGACACAGACATCAGATTATATTTCGGTTATTCCACTAAAGATATTGCATCAGAAAGACACTTTTTCAGTTGTCCCTCTGGAGGTTTCTCTCATGCACACAACATCCTCTCTTGGGGCTTGGAAAACCTGAATAACCCAGTTTGCAAGAGAAAGTACTTGGACGTCATGAGGCACACTTCTCGGTATCGTGAGATTTAAATAGGGTTGTGGTACACCACACCTGGGTAGGATGTGCAAGGCAATGTGTTTTTCAAATCAAATGAATTCATTCAAACAATGCCTGAGTCAACAGTCCTCAACAAAACAAAGCAGGTGACAAAACTGAGGTGTGTGTCTACTAAATAGGCTAGGCTTTAGATTTCAAAGGGATGTCTTGTCCCTTGGATCACAGGGCTGAGGATGACAGGGAAGATGTGAAGATATCAGGATAGTGACTAAGATAGCCATTTTTGGGCACAAATCTCCCCCTGGGAAACTCTGCAGTAAATGGGGTTCCTGGGATTAATGGTTGTGTTTGTTCTAAGGGAAATAATATACAGCGTCTCTCATATGGAGACAGAGAACAACCCTTCTTAACTTATTTATTCTAAAATGAGTGGCCACACCAAAGCGCTCAGCGAGACCCCCAGAAAATGTAACTGTGACCCTGTGATATTTCAGCGCCTTCCTTGTGTTTCTTTTTACTATATACAATACGCTTATCTTAGTGACAGCACACTTTTGTTCAGCAGGCGTCGACTTTCAGTCTTTTTGAGCACTGGCTATATATCGCACATTATTTGTAACTCCGTTGTTTCTGCATCCCTTACCTTCCGATCCTTTCACCCCACTGTTTACCACCTCAAAGATCAGCTATAGCGCACTGTCAAGATTTTTTTTTGCGCTTGCTTTCAAGATTTGCTTTTTCTTTTCTCACTCTAGCTCCAGTTTTCTCTCTGCCATCTAAACATTTACCGGCATACCAGCACAAAGAGAGAGAGAAAAAGACACCCTTTCTTGCATTCTCCAGGCAGTGACTCTCTTAAACCTCCACTGGCACACAGGAGTTGACTGCATAGTTTCCCCAATGCAAACCAGATGTGAAGCACTAATGTATGGCAGCTTTTTTTTTTTTTCTTCAAAGGAAGACAAATGTAGGCCAAAAATGTAGTCTTTTGGCCATCCGCATAGAGTGATATAAAAATAAATTCACATTCATTCCTGAGTTCGAAACTTTCCCTCATGGTGGTTGGGACAGTACTGTATGATTTGGCGTAATTGCGATGTTATTGTTTGGTGTCAGTGGAGTATTGTGGAACACTGGGATTGAGACAGGAAGCGGACAGATGAGATGCGACATGCAGCATTTTGAGCTGAGCTTCAGGAGGTTCCATTGCCTGTGGAGTCTTTCCCTTTGCTAGCACGTCTTCAAGTCTTACCGTGCCAAGTAAATGTCAGATCATGACAAATTTATGTTTTAAGTGTAACTAAACATAACATCAGTGGACGATGTGCTGTACTTTTGTTTATCTTTTGTACACAACATCACTGTGTCAAATCCTCTTAATAATTGAGTCCACAAGGTTTGACTTACAGTTCTCCTGGGGCCAGCTGCTGCTTACTTGTAGCTATTCCTCTAATGCTGCAGTGTGCACCACGCAACAGATTCAAGGCTAATATTAAGAGACATCAAGTCATATCCCCCACACTTGCATGGTCATTAAAAGTTGCCAAGAAAGGACAAATTACAAAGGCCATGGTGACATTTGCTGCTGCAGGTAGTCATTTTCCTCCTTCATGTTTATGATGTCGGCTTTCATTTGAGCCCTCTGTCACCTCCTACTGCACACCAGCCGGTGTTTAACTGCTCAGGGACAATAACAGGTTAGCGTTCCAGTGTCTGGTCCTACAGCCTCTACTCTATCCTCAAGTCTGACCCAGGCTCCCACAGGAGGAGCAGTCTCAGGTGCCCCCACCCCTCCTCCCGCCCCTCTTACCACAACTCACTCACCGATGTTCTTCAAAGAAGCTCAGTGGATGAGATTGTTCTCTGTAGCTTCCTGCTTATAGGCTCGTGAGAATGTGGGTGGCCCAGATTCTGCTCTAATGGGAGACTCATACTGGAGCCACTGGTTGTTTACCAATTGCATCTTAGCAGTGGCTGAATGCAGACCCCATAGTATAAACTCTGATGACCGCAGATTGTCCAAAGCCTTAAATGTCATGGTTGTGATTGCAGCTCTGGTTTTTCTGGTTAAGAATCAGTGTCAGAGCTACATAAATAACATAGTCTTTAACTACAATGGAATTGCATTGTACTGGATTGTTTGTTTGAAGTCTTTCTTAACATTAGAATTAAAATGTTTTCTGGATTTCCATAACCAGTGCTTGCAAGCTCGTTTCAAAAAGTACATCTGTTTATGAATGGACAGCAGCATTATCTCTCCTTCATGAGCAATTTCCTTCTCTTCCTCTGATAAGATTCATTGTCTCGGTGTGTCCTTTCGATTACTGGACTTCATTTATCTGATCAAGAGAAAGCCAGCAAGAACAGCACACCGAACATTTGACTAATATATAACAAATATATTTCAGGGTCCAACTCTCATGTTGTTTTATTGCAGCCTGAATGATTTTGTCCACTTTAGTCAACGCTCATGAAAACAATTAGTCATGTTGATGTAGTTGAGCTTGTGGAGTGACTGGTCTCACAGAGTATGTGGATCTGGAAGCTTCTCCCAAAGGACTTGACCTCAGTTGCCAGTCTCTTAAAGATAAACATGACTGTAATCCTTCTGACATTGTGTCATAAACACGAGTTGTGAACCATAAAAAAAGTATTTTGCAATTCATGCCTTTGCCTTGTTGCATTAGTCACCGAATGGAAAGTCTTCATGGGGCGCTGGGCTGAATATGATTAGATGACATCTCCATCAGGATCTTTTCAACTGGCCACTGGACTGAGACAAATGATTTTTTTTTTCTGAAGTGTGTTTTTGACATTGTACTTTATTTTTGATACGCTCAACCAGGCCCTCAAATGATATACTTAAGTGTCCAGTGCTGTATTTTTTCCCCATCTCAAACCCAGCCAAAGAGCTTTACTGTGTCTGGAAGATGTCCAGACACCAGACAGAGAGCAATGGGATGGTATGTGTTTATCCAAAAGCAGCCGTTTCACTTTTCCTCTAATTTGATTTAAGACTTGTCATAGGTTTAAGATCCTGCTCCAACATTCATTTGCCTCTAAATGTCACCTTCCTCAGGTTTTTTTCCCCTCTTGCTCTTTTTCTCGTCCTGTTCTTGTGTTTGATTTCTCCTCTGTTCCTTCGTCACTCTCTCTGGGACCTGTATGAAAGGAAACAGTCATGTGTACTTACAGGGGACCTGCTTAACAGCACACTCCTTCCTCTGGTGTGTCAGTCTATTTGCTGCCAAAAGATCCAGACAGTTAAAGGTGATTGAGTGGCTTTTGTAGCCTCTACTTTTTTTTAAGTAGATAAGACCTTAATATTCACAGTAAAATCCACACTTGTTAAAGTATCCACTTGGACATAAAAGCACACAGGTCACAATGGCCGTATAAACACAGGCCTAATAAATAGAGCAGTTGCTCTGGTAATGAAATGGTCTCCTTTATC
Source organism: Selene dorsalis (assembly GCA_900303245.1). Classification (NCBI taxonomy): domain Eukaryota; kingdom Metazoa; phylum Chordata; class Actinopteri; order Carangiformes; family Carangidae; genus Selene; species Selene dorsalis. Next base: position 10,743 of record OMNW01011416.1, on the reverse strand, counting down.
CGTCTGACTGTGTTGCTTGTAGACCTCATCGTACAGCATATCAGTACAGTTCCCCACTTGGCAACAAACTAAACCATTTTAGAATCATCTGCCAAGACATCATTGGCAGACTCTGATGCTATTTCCACCACCAGTCCTTTTGTGTTATCAGGATGGATACAGTTGCACCACTTCCGCTCTTGACTTCTTTTTTTTAGGATTGAGATATGACATTTCGACTCTGACCCTGCAATTATTTAACCACAAAATATTTTTTTTTGTAAAGAGTAAAAAAAAAATAAGAAAAAAGACTTATTTATTGTCCCTTATTGTTCCACACTGTGAAACAGTGATAAAAACAGCAGCTGCTCCACTCCTCATGCTGGGCCTTTAACATTTCAGTTGAAATAGGGTGTCATGTCATTGTGGCACTATTAATT